>LD348089.1:33013-47938 GCA_001465055.1 Ptychodera flava
ACATGGGTCGTTTCAGTTTTACATTTACATTTGCCGATGTCCAATCAAATTGTTTCAAACCTTTTGGCTCCATGGTGAGTTTGAAAATTACTTGAACGTGTGTTCTAGGGTCACGCTTTTTAGTTTCGGGTATCGAACGTGTACCTAGAAAGCGCCCGAGGATCGAGGAGGGGCTTTTAAATTGAAATGTGCAAATTTGTGTTTGGTACATATGAAGATAGAACAGCATGCACAGCGTGTTGACTTTTGACTAGACACAGGACAAACTTGCCAGATATTCACCTATATTCTCAATAATAACAGTAGTAATATTGGTTTAATTGGCAAATTTAAGCTTATTTACTGTTTTGCAATTCACTTGAGTTTATGGGTAATTTGTAATATTGCGACTTTCAGCTACCTGGCAATTTACAATGTTGATAAATTTGAACAACTGAAAGATCCTATTCTCCCAAGTTAGTGGCAATTATGTTATATTGGTGGCGATTTCTAAGAAGGGAAGTTATGGTCAAAGCTGGACAGAATAAGGAACAGTCCCCCTTGAAAACTAGAAGTTACAAATTTCACCAAAAAATGAATAAGTCTACATTAGATCTACCAGAACGGACAGCAGAAATTAAAGTGTGTAGTTCACAACCTTGGTTCTACAGGCTGTGCATAAAATTATGGAATATCTTTGAAACGAGACAAAATATGTGGAAGCCATTTTAGCATTGTTTTCTGATGAAAATTTTACCAATGATTGATTTAAACGTACTTTATCAAATGCTTCTTAAATCACTCTATAAGGGACTAAACATTCGTGAAGGCAATAATGCTGGAGCTTATATTGTAGAATAACAGCCTTAGGGACCTCGAATGCAGATTATGTAACCATGCGGTAAAATTTGAAATACTTTTTCTCACCAGCAGGGACATCATGAACAAAATCCCTTAAATGCAAAATTGAAGATGTCCCTGCTGAAATTACAAAAAATGTACAAACTCGGTCTGAGGTAACGTTTGCATATTCTAGAGTTACATATTTTTAAAAAGAAGTTCCAGCCTATAGTCCATGACACATGTATGTACCAAATAACCAGTGGGTAAAAGCAGCAGTTCTCCAGTTTTTGATGTCGACTGACATACATACGTACATATATGTACGTGCCATTCTCTAGAAGTCTTGCTCGTGAAATATGTGACGTTTCTTTTGCTAGTACTTCCCTGAAAATGCTGCTGTTAATACAGTTACATTAATCTGCAGACGCTATGAACGATAGAAGGGATGCACCTGTCCCCGAAATGACTTACCGATATATGAAAGACAATTTGCCTTCGAACCTAAAGAGCTTACAGAAATGGCTGAAGAACACAAATATCTCAGAAATCGACTCGATAAAACGGAAAATCACAGACGTTATGAGAAATCTTGATAATACTTGGCCCTGAGACTAACGAATGAGTGAGAATGATTAAGAATGAGTAAGAAACTGTATATCTGATAATGGAAGGTGAAAATATTCATTTTCGAGGGAGTTTTCCACATAAATTCATCATCAAAAAAGTATAGCTTTTGGTAGCTCAATTTAGCTTCAGAAGGGATGCTGTAAATCAGCGGGATCAATAGGAAACAGATGATATCCTGGCATGCAGACCACTTCATATCGCATGTACACAAAGCCAGAATAAAACCCAGACCATACTTACTCAATGCAAGAAAACAAGACAAAGGAGAATACATAACATAGGTTAAGAAATGGAAAAAAAAAAAAATTTTGTATAGGCCTAATATGTCTGAACAAGACTTTGAGAAAAATTGAATGCATTTAAGAGTTGGGAATGGGAATGTACAAGATCACTAAAAACACATATCTGACGGAAATTTCGTTCATTATATGAGTAATTTTGATTGTAATTGTTTAGTGGAAATTTGCCTCAATGTTGGATCAAATATTAAGATTGGCAGATTATAATCATCCATTCTCTAAGACTCGACAGAGTCTCTTGGTACAATAGAACGACTTTTCACCTGTTGACCCTTTCTTTAATCGGTAGTCGCACAGAATTTGACTATATGGTATCGATTTCCGCAGCAACAAACACTATACTGAGCATACTGTTGACAATCATAAAATAGATGACAGCATTGTGACGTAACATAGCACTCTGGAAGCAGTCTGCTTAAGGGACTGTAAATGACCTTTGTCCCAACACTCAAAGGGTCGCAGGGCTTTTTCTGCATCAGCGGTAGTGGTGCACAGTCACTTGTGGTTCGATACACAGGATACACGTCGAAGGCCATTGTGAACATCAGCATTTTATATGCAGCCGTCTTGGCCGTGTATCGAACAAGCATCCATGGCTCGGCATATCTGGATGTTACCGTAGCCCTGCGTACAGGTCTGTGTGTTCCCGGCGTTATACGGCCTCCACCACAGCCCTGCAATGGTCCATAAAGATAACTGGCGAGATTCAAAATGGCGATCTCCATGGGTAAACAACTTGTCGAGTACGTTATATTTCAGAAAACGAGCGGTTTTGGACGTTAGGAGAAGTTATTCGCATCTTTTCTTGGGTCGGTTAGGAAGTAAAGGTAGGCAGGGAAAGGATTTTGCCCCGATAGAGTAGAATTTCGGCCAAAAAACCGTTTTTCGTTGCGGTCCGGATCCGGACCGCAGATCGCCAGTTATCTCCAGGCCGTATAACGCCGGGAACACACAGACCTGTATGCAGGGCTAGATGTTACCGTAAAGCTAGGTCACGGGCAACATTGCGGAGGCCAGTGCGTTGTTATATAGCTTGATACGCCTAACTATCGCCGACAACACTGACCTGGACACAGAACTCTGCACATGGACCAAGGGTCATAGGCGTCGTCCATAGCAGGTACAACAGTTTGAGTGTAGGCCTGGGATCATAGAAGCAAGAGGAGGGAGACAAGCACACACCAAAATTCTGTATAAATACTCACCTTTGGCGTTGATATCGTTGTCAGGTATATGGCCCACCAAGGTGCACCATATGCCCTGTTTATTGTAGGAGGTCATTTCCATCCGCATCTTGATTTGTTTGTCAAACCTCTAGCTGTGGCTCTGCGTGGCTTCTGTTTTACCTTGGAAGTCACATGATTGCCTTGATCACGGTGGCGAGACTAAAGGTCGATTTAGGGCCAACGAGGATCCCAGGTATGGGAGAGGGCTTATTCAAAAATGATGAACAGCAAAGGGTTACTCAAAATATTATAGCCGAACAGGGAGGTTTTATTCAAAACTTGATTTGTGATGATCACCAAATGATGTTATATTGCCAGATTTTCAAAAAATTCTGAATCAGGGTGGAGACCCTCACCAAACTGCACCCATGTATTTACTGCTTTGAAGCTGCCTGGTCGTCAAATACCCTTATTACATGCCTCGTGTATCGAACGTCGCGCGCTCCATACGATTCAATGGTAACTCGCCGATGACGTCGCGGGCCGCATAGTCATCACTGGACTGAAAGTGAACCGGAACTATTTTCAACTTGAAAACTTTTGGATGTAAAAGTCTTGAAATTTCATATTTTGCACGGAAAATCAGGTTTTTGGAAAAAGTCGCATAAAAATATTGATAAACCGCAAAACAATAGTTTAAATATATCAATGCGCCATTCGATGATGAAAATCGTTGTATTTTTTAACCGTTTTTAATCTAAAATGAAAATAAAGCATTTGACTATAATTTGCCAATAAACGTAAATATTTTTGGTGCAAAGTGAGTAAGAGAGGCATGTAATAAAAAATTATAGCCCAAACAAGGGACTATTTACCCTCGGGGCAAGAGACCATTTGCCCTCCTTACGTCGGGCAAATGGTCACCTACCCTCGGGCACATAGTCCCATAATTGGGCTATAATATATATCATTCAATAATGTAGTGACCACAAACTGCATATGGCTTCAAACTGTACTTATAGTCTCTTGCAGTGATACGCTGGCCTTTATTGCAACTCACTGCTCAAGAATGCTGGGAGTGTTTGAATTTTTATATGTTAGTGTTTATAAAAATCAAATTATGAACTGTTAAATCATATGTTTATTGCACAGTCTTAAAGTTGTGGCTTGGCAAATTTAGGTCAAGTGTGATTTAATGATCTAGATGTCACCATTGAAAATTTCGACAATATATGTTAAAAGTTTCAGCATAAGGAAGGGGATATTATCAAATTACTCTATTTCAATGAATTATGTAAATTAAAGTAATAAACATCGTATTTTCAAACGTTTAATTATTAGGAAAGGGATTCCCGGGCCAGGTCTTTCTGACACCTATGTTAGATAATTTTACATACATTATTTACTTCAGAGCTACCACAATATTCTTCAGCCTGAAGTGACTATAAAACAATGTCATGAAATAGTCCGACGTGTAGATTTATTAACCTGAGTAAGAGCGAGATAGACGAAGTAAGTAAACAAATACTGGATGTAGTCAACATGATGCTAGATCACGTACAGGTGTAAACCAACGGAGAAATTCATCATCTTCAACCGTGCTGGTTCAAACGAATTCAGGACAAGTAAAAATGTAGGTTTATTACATTTGATAAGAGAAGGCGCTGCTGTTTTTCGAAAATGTTATTTTTTTACATAGAGTAAAGACAACGATTGCGGCCATTTTGAATTTCAAATATCGGTCAATCTCGGTCAATAATATATAATATATAATAATTTATAATATGTAATTATATATATATGTATATATATACATATATATGTGTGTGTGTGTGTGTGTGTGTGTGTGTGTGTGTGTGTCTGTATTATCAATTCTCAATTCAAACTGTTCTGACTACCTTTCAGCACCTTATGATAAGAGTATGTGACTCCGCGTACACATTGAAGAATGAAGAATGAATGTGTATAATGTGTGTATGTTTATTATATATACTCAAAGTACTCCAATGTAATAAAATTCATACCCAGACTCGGATTTGGACACAATGTCGAATTCATCCTGAAACACTGCGTACCATGGATTATTATAAAACTTTAAGCATTTTATTCCGGGACCAGTGTACACTGTGCGTCAAATGTAAATCTTAAATTTCAGTTGCTTTAATGGTTCTATTGTTCAAGAGATACAATTATTTGGAAAGCAAAAGACACTTAGCTTTGCTGTCACTGAATTTATTGTAGTTCGATTCCGCATGACATTGACAAATTAAGAGCCTTGATGTGGTAAAATCTCAACAATTCTGAATAAGCTAAAATTTCAAGTCTTATAGATTTATTGTGAGAGCGTGCAACATTTCAAAGGAAATTGAATTATCTAGAGATTTGGCTTGACAACTTCATAGTACTCAAAACTACAGTGACAAAAATCTTCTTTGTCATTCTTCTTCATCACAAAATTTATCTTCCATTGATTCTCCCTATCCTCCCATGTTTCTATGGTTATCATATCATCCACAAGAGCTTCAGCGATGTAGAGAATGCCAACGACCTTGATCTTGTATTTTGTCAGATCATTTGTAAACGAAGGACAGGCGTTGTTCCCAGCTGCGGTGTAGGCACATTCTTCGTTATATTTGATATAAACGGTGTATGTAATGTGATTATTTTCATCGATATCACTACTTGGTGGTCGAATTTTGTGTTGGAATATTTTCGACGGTTTGTCTGCAAGCCTATTCATGTATTGTGGTGTCTGATGGTGACCATGTGGAGCATACAACCCAGTGAACCAATCCGGTAATTGAGCTGACCTTCTTGTCAACTTGCTTACACACACATTTTGTGCATAGTCAGTAGCCAGGAGTGTACCATCAACACAATCATGGATAACATTGAATTCGTCATATGACATCCTCCCAACTTTCGCTAAAGAAAGGTTGAAATGAAATGCAGCTGAAGGCTCAAGACGCGTGTGGAATTCTGGGAGTATATGATAGACTCTTGAACGGTTGAAAACCAGATGATCTTCAAAACTTCGGTAGGATAGAAAATTGTACGGTGATTTTACAGCACATCTCCATGCATTTTGCAACATCCAAGGTACAGTTTGCTTGACATTTTGATCTAATTGAGGTAGAAAAACAATGTTAGTGATAATAACAGTAATGTTAGAGTCATGTGTACAGTAGAGGACTGTATTCGGAATCATATATGACGGAAAACGCATATAACATACTAGACCTAAATTTCTCTTTACGTTTTTCATGTTTTCAACGGAATAAAAATAGCATTATTGGAACTAATTTGGGATAATTGGATCTTGATATTTTATCAAATTTCTTTAAAGTGTTTGGTACCCTATAGTTGAATCTTGTAATATTACAAATTACTCATGAAAACAAGTGTATATCTTAACAAGAAACGCAGATGATTAAATCGACATTACTTCACCATCCAATTATCCCAAATTAGTTCCAATCGTGATAAATACTTTTTGCGGTTCACGATCCCCATTTTTTGGATCAGTGACTACTCTGCCTTATCAGATATGGGTCAGTTTCAGTCTGACATTTACATTTCTAGATGTCTACTCAAATTGTTTCAAATATTTTGGCTCCTTGGCGAGTTTTAAGATCATTGGAAATTTGTGCTACAGTAACGCTTGTGAGTGTTGGGGATCGAACGTGGCCCAAATAAACGCTCGGGGAGGCACTTTAAAATTGACATGTGCAAATTATTTGTACGCAGGTATTCAAGCATGCACTAAGTGTAGATTTTTGCCAAGACCCTGGACAAACTTGGCTATACGCTATCCCGAAATTTGAAATTCATTTATTACACCCTGATTTCAACATATGTATACACAACTGCAGTAGGAAGAACCTGCAAATCAAATTCCAGAGCAATCAGTTAGTTGATTTCTGAGCGGGAAGTTTTGGTAACACGATTGGAACTAAGTTGGTATAATTGGATCTTCATATTATTCAAATTTGTCAAAATGTTAGGTGCCCTACAGCTGAATGTTACAATATTAGAGATTTCCCATAGAAACAGGTGTATAACGTAAAAAGAAAAGCAGATGAGCTTACTTTTGCAGATAAAAACTGACATTACTTCACTATCCAATTATGCCAAAATAGTTCCAATCGTTTTGTAACACCTGCTATAGCTGTTCCTTGAAAAGCTCTTCGGTGCACAGTCTCTCATGGTTCGATACACGACGAAAGTCGCTGTAATCATCATCATACATGCAGCGGCCTTGGCCGTGTATCGAACAAGCAACCATGACTCGGCGTTACCGTAAAGCTCCGTCATGGATAGCGTTATGGAGGCTTGTGCGTTGTTACAGCTTGGTACGCCCATGGAGCTACAACTGTACTTGTGGTACGCCGAACTATGGCCAACAACACTGAATTCTGCCTACGGACCAAGGGTCACATTCATTGTCCATAACAGGTTCAGTTGTTTTAGCGTAAGCCTGGGATCACAGAAGCCTGAGGAGGGAGACAAGCACCCACCAAATTTATGTATAAATACTCACCTTCGGCGTTGATATAGTTACCAGGTATATGGCCCACCAAGGTGCACCATATGCCCTGTTTATTGTAGGATTTCATTTGCATCCGCATCTCGATTCGCTTGTCAAACCTCTAGCTGTGGCTGTGCATGGCTTCTGTTTGACCTGGAAGTCACATGATTGCCGTGATCACTGTGGCGAGACTTAAAGGTCGATTTAGAGTCAATGATTAGATCGCAGGAATGGGAGAGGGATTACTCAGAAATTGATGAACAGTATGACGTTACTCAAAATATCATAGCAGAACAGGGAGGGGTTAAACAAATTTTTTTATGTGTGATTTAAGTATTCTAAGTATGACAAAATGGTATAATGTTAATGTCAAATTCTCAAAAATTTCGGCAATGGAAGCCGGGAGACGTTCTCCTGACCGCATCCATGCATTTAGTGTTTTGCAAGGTCAAAAACACAATGTCATATTTAATAATGTAGTGACTACAGACACTGCATGTAGCTTCAAACTGTCCCTATATTCTCTTGTAGTGATACGCTTGCCTTTGTTGCAACCCACTACTGAAGAATGGTTGGATTATCAATTCTTTCATATATTCAGTGTTTATGACAACGAAATTATCAATTTTTAAACGTGTATTTAGTGCATAGCTTTAAAGTTGTGACTGGTAAAATTTAGGTCATGTATGATTTAGTGTTCTCGCTGTCATAATTGAACTATTTCGACAAATATTTTAAAAGTTTCAGCATCAGGAGGGAGTATTATCAAATTACTATGTTCCAATGAATTATGTGAATTACAGTATTTGAAAATCGTATTTTCAAACGTTTAAGTATCAAGAAGGGGACTCCCCACTCATGTCTTGCTGAAACCTGTCTTCCCAACAAACACGTGTTAGATATTTTACATTGTAAATAATTTATTTACTTCACAGCTGTCACAGTATTCTGTATTGATGACTATGAAATGATGTCACGAAATAATCCGACATGTACACTTATTTACTCGCCTATACGAGCGACTTGGATTAAGTAAGTAAACAAATAATGGACGTAATCATAATGATGTTAGATCATATACAAGTGTAAATCAATGGAGAAATTGATCTTCCGACATTGAGTTGTTCAAACGAATTCAGGACAAGGAAAAATGGAAGAGTTTATCACATTTGATATCATAAAGAGAAGGTGTAGCAATACACTTCAATTTCTAATGATTTAGAAGTGGTTGATATCATGATGAAATTAAGGTAAACTCGTCTCTTTGGGAACATGGTACCCTAGATAAAAGGTATGACATATATTTATTCGATGTTGCAAGGGGAGGCTACTATATGGCTGACAAATGTGATTAGTACGCCTCTGTATTCCAGAACACTCTCGCCAAGAAATATAATAATCAACACTTCGAGTAGCATTGACTGGCCCAGAGCAATTAACATCAGAATTGGAAATTAGTAATATATAAAGGAGGCATACCATTTTACTCAAACGGGGAAAAACACGCAAACTGTTCAAGTTGCAGTTGCTGAAATATCTAAACGCAGATCAAAGATCATCGCCAAATCTTGGAACAGATCAGGCCCTAAATTGGTCAATGTGCACAAAAACGGCCCTCTAGCTCTATTGATTTGTCTTAAATTAGGTATGCACATACTAACGAATGCCAATTATTAAAGAGACAATGTGCCTAATATGACATCACCTTAGCTGAAGGTCAGTCTAAGTTGCTGATTCTGCAAAAGTAGGTGTAAGGTCATCAAGGGTCATCCAAAGAAATGAGGGTAGAAGTTATGAAACCATACGTCTAGAAGCTAAATCCAACTGCTTGTCCTTGTAATTGCAGAGACAAGTGAATTAAAGTCAAAGGTCATCCCAAACAAGATAAACACGTTTGGTGTGATGCTGGTCAGTATATTCACAAAACCAAATCTCTAGCCTTTTCTAACTTCTAAGATACGTAAAAGTGAGGTAAAGGGCGCATAAAAGGTAGGAAAAAAGCTTAAGTTCGATGCTCGTCAATGTTTTACCAAGACGAATTTGAAGCTTTTGTGGTTTTTGAAATATATAAAAGTAGGTCAAAGGTTGTCAAACGTCATCTATTACATTGGGATAAAAGTCCAATAGCCTACTGCTCAACACTGAACAAACGACAAACCTCTGGCTCACGCACTTACTGAGATACACAAAGTAGGTCAGAGGTCATAAAAACAACGGGAAACCTTTTACCACATACATGTGAATTACTGATAAAGACTGTATTTGTTAAAGGGGAAGATTTTTGAACGTGATTATTGTAGTTTTTTGCATGTTTTTGTATTTCATGACTGCGATTATCACAGTTTCTTTTGCAAATGACAAAACAGCCAATTGGAAGGTTGATTGGAAAGTCTTTTGCAATTTTGCAATTACTCAGAACATGGAGGTAGTCTGTGCTACCTCCATGCTCAGACTAATGACATGAGCCTTGCTTTCTGTGAGCGGTGCAAATCGGGCAATATTTCTGTTTTATCATGCAACATCACTGATCTCTGTATTTTATTTTTTATCTAGATTTCTCTTTAAATTGACAGAAAAACGATAGCATTACATGCTGAATTACTGCACATCTTAAACTCTTGTCTTGTGTATTTGAAACAAAGCCAATTTGGAATATCATGATATACTATCAGTTTGTATTTTAAGAGATGAAAAATAAAATATATTTTGCCTTCGCGCATGTATAAGTCTGTCTATTTCACATATTTACAGAAAGAGGTGTTTAAATGTCACAGCACATCTCTGTGACATGCTGGTAGTCAGGTGGCTTAGCAACACAAAACAGCAAGATCGTTACACGGATGACAAAAGTGCCAAATTTGCTACAGAGGTTCACATATATGTGTAGATCAAAATTAGCTATTGCTCCAAAAATTTGGGCCACCGGAAAGGCTTGATGACGTCATAAATTCAAAATTGCCGCCATTATATTGCTTAATAATTGTAAAATACGGTTTATTCGGCCAATTGTCAATATTTTTGAATAAACTGACACAAAACTTCTAAAACATTAAATAAACGCATTTATATTACATTAAATTGACGCAAATCAATTATTATGATGACGTCATAATCCAAAATGGCCGACCAAATTCAAAATGTCCGCCGTAACATTGTCTAAAATGTTAAAGCACTGTTAATTAAGCCTGTTTCAGCATTTTATCGCCTGAACTGAAATTAACACCCCAAATTACAGACAAAACATATAATTGATGCAAATTAATTATTGTGATGACGTCATAAAACCAAAATGGCAACCGAAAGCTATAAAATGGCCGATTATGACGTTAACTATGCTTGATACAATAGCCCATTTACGTGACAAAATGATAGTTTCAAGGTAATGCACAATTTTTATTAATATTCCATAAACTCAAAATAAAAGATAAATGTACCAAAACTTAGCCGATAAGTTCAACACAAGTAACAAACTCTTATGAGATTACTTATTAATAAACAATGATCTGTGTTTGAAAAATCGAATCGATATGAAAGGAAATGAAGGCAACTTCACACACTGGTTCAACCTTGTTTATGATACGGTATGGTGAGTAAATCAATGTGGTTTCGTGACAGGGAAACATGGTGAGAAACCAGTGAATCGATAGTACTTTGACCCTGATAACGCGGCCTTAGTCCCAGAGAAAAGGTTTTATGATGGTGATTCCTCCTAGCGGCGTTTCGGGCCAAAGTGGGATCCCTTCTTCAGTCACTTGAATGGTCTTGTATTCCAACATGCTTAGTTTGATGGTAGCCATCAAGTAGAGATGCGAAGATCATTATGTTGTGGTCTGATTGTTGCGTGAATTGTTGCTCAGACCGTTCATTTATACTCTCCTTGTGTTTGAATTTTGCTGAAAGGAGGATATCCTGTATGTTTTTCTTCCTTTTATACGTTATTACAGGTTTTCTGAAAAACCATGGCCAGCGTTTAATCGCCCTTCATTATTTTCCAGTTTCTTATCACATTGTTTGATTAGGCTGGTTTTGATGAGGTTGTGCTGACAAGTTTTTTTCATTACTCTTATTTTTGTTGATGAAGGATGGCTGACATTTTGTTGCATTAACTTCTTTTCGATACAAGCTATGTCTTTTTTTCTAATCTCGTTGTTGAAGTTTTTGCGTTGAGAAATTGACCTTTTTTTATGAAGTCCATATTTTTGTTGCATGTGCAAACATATCTGAGTAATTCACCTTTCTTTAATGAATCATTTGAAGATTGGTGGCAGATAATATCGTCAGATGGTTTGGTGTGGGTTTTACAGTCAAGCCATCTCTCTCAATTGCGTCTCTGGCATTTGAAGACCACAAGGTCAGGGTATGAGATTTTGTCGATACAATGTTCAATTATGAATGTAGGGTACATGGTGTTGCATTCCTCGACAAATGTTCTTAATGTTATAGGTTTATGTTCCGTTCCTGAGTAAATCGTTAAAAGTTTCCATACGATTATTTGACCGGATTGGGATTTAATATAACTTTCTCCGTTTCATGGTGTGTGATATCAGCTGTTTCTGGTGAGCCCATGCTGCATCCATAGATATGTTTGTAATTTTTTCAGTTGAATTAAAATATGTTGCGTTTCAGAATAATCGGCAGTAAGGCTTTGATGTACGTTGTTAGTTGGTTTTTGTATCGCATCAGTTGGCTGGTACTGTTTCAGAGTCCAACGCTATGATCACTGCATTTATGGCTTCATTTTTGGCATGTTTTTGTACATCGATACTGTTCTGTGTATGTTTGGCAGGAGATACCATCGTGGTGTACAAATTATTTTACTTATGGGAATGGGGAAACTGTAAATCACCTCGTCAAGGATCTTCGTGTCGCAGATGAATGATTTCATATACAATATCCAACGTAAAGTTAATGTCGCCAAGTGTTGCCTAACTTTCTTTAATGTCATTTGTCGTATCCACAATTGCTATGCCTCTTCCTTTACTGATGGGTTTTATTGCGATTTGTTTGTTTTTTTTAATCAGATTGTTCAGAGCAGTATTTTCTATTAGAGTTATGTTCTTTCTGATGTGGGTTGCGAATAGAATTTCCTCTATCGATCTAAGTTGCGTAGAGACAGTTATACACTTTTGGGTTTTCCGCTGTTAGTAGTGTCGACATTGGACTTATCTTAGAACAGATGTCTGATTGATTGATTGATCGTTTGTTTCTCATGATATTGCACAATCTTATGATGCGAATAAATTTGTCGATATCTGATTGGACAATTTTTCTGTATAGGCACTTCGGAATGGAAATAAATTTTAAGCCTTTGCTTAATGCTTTGATTTCAACATTTGGTAAGGTTTGATTTGCAAGATTTTTGATGAATCTGTGAATGTTTCTGAGTTCTTGTTTTTGTTTAATCTTCGAATTTCTGTCTCTGTTGTTCGCTTCCTGGCGTTTTTTATGTTTTTGGATTCCAAACAGCAAAACGATGCCAAACACGAAAGGTAAAGACGCTTAAGTTTTCATAAAATTCACGAAAGCTGCAAAAAAGGAAAGGTAAGCTACCTTCACAAGGCAAAAAAGTATTCTCTTTGTTCATATAACTCTGACGAAACGGTCTTTTTAGGCCAGCACATCCTCCGAAAAGAGACATACTGTAGAACAAAATTATGTCTGTCACCTCACATCGAGATATAAATAACAGAAAATTCAACAAACGCAAAAGGCTTCTCAAACAAAGGAAGCAAAAGACCCAAATCACAAATATAAAACCTTTTTTCGGGGACCAAGGTCATATGACCAAGGTCAAGGCATGATTTATTCACCGGTTTCTCGCCAAGTTTTTTGTTATCATGAAATCACACTACTATAATTGATCTAGTCACTATATCGTAACACTTTCAAAGGTAGACGATGCGTAAAGTTGCCCTCATTTCCTTTACATTGATTCAGTTTTTCAGACAGAGGCCATTGTTAAATAATCAATAATTTCATAATAGTTTTATAACTTAAGTTGAGGTTATTGCCTGAGTTTTTGTACATTTGTCATTTATTTCGAGTTCATGGATCATCAAGACAAATTGACATTACCTTTGAACTATCATTTTGTCACATAAATGGGTCATTGTACTAAGCATAGTGAACGTCATAATAGGCCATTTTGTAATTTTCAGTTGCCATTTTGGTTTTATGACGTCATCACAAGAAAATAATTTTCATCAATTATAGGTGTTGTCCGTAATTTGAGGTGTTAATTTCAGCTCAGGCACTAAAATGCTGGACACAGACTTAATTAAGAGTATTTGAACATTATCACACGATATTATGGGGGATATTTTGAATTTGGTCGGCCATTTCGGCTTTATGACGTCATCATAATAATTGATTTGCATCAATGTTATATCGTATTTGTAATTTGGGATGTTTCTGTCAGTTTATTTCAAAAAAATATTGAAAATTGCCTGAATTAGCTGTATTTTATCATTTTTAAGCAATATAACGGAGGCCATTTTGAATTTATGACGTCATCGAGCCTGTCCGCTGGCCAAAATTTTTGGAGCTAATTTTGATCTACACATATATGCGAACCTCTGTAGCAAATTTGGCACTTTTGTCATCCGTGTAACGATATTTTTGTTAAGCCACCTAACTTGGTCACACACGTCAGCTGATGTCGTAGCGATGTCGGTCTGTCTGTCTGTTGGTGTATCTGTCTGTCTGTTGGCCCGATATCTAAAAAACGGCTTCTCAGATCAGAATCAAATCTTATACATAGATTGATTTAGCAATTGGCAAGAACCTATTACTTTTTAGTGGGAATGGCTTGCATACTTTTATATTAATTTGCATAATTAATGATTTTAGAAAAAACGGATATACATTGAAAACGACTACACACAATTTGATGAAATTTACTACAAATGTTGATCACAGCAGGATATATCAGCCGTGAAAGGTATAAAGGGATGACATGAAAGATAATAGTACATTTGCATATTTAACAAATCTTGAAATGTTCATTAAATATGCAAATTAACTATTATCTTTTATGTCACCCCTTAATACCTATCATCAAGGCCTTCAGTTATACCTTCCTGGTGCGTTCGTTGTTGACTTTGTCAAAGCACAGACAAACATAGACAGACTCGCAACTGGTATTGTTTACAGCGTGAAGTGGTTACGTAACCCATCCATGTTTGCCTCGCCTCAGGTTGCTCTTGCCTCTCTTTTCCGAAGAGTGCCGACCATGCATCCTTCGGTAATTTTCGGATTTTCGCCAATTGTTAAGCGAAAGTATGTTCGGCAAAGTTTGTGTTGTTGTTGTCGTGTGGTGCTGAGCGGAATTGACGTGCTGGCGAAAACGGGAGTGTTTTGAGCTTCAGGAAAGTGAGTTTTACCGTTTTAAAAATATTTTTATGAATTTTTAATGAGTGTGTTTGAACCAAATTTGAAAGTCTTTTATCGATACTGTCTGGTTTTACTCAATGGTTTACGGTCA
>LD348090.1:3919-15377 GCA_001465055.1 Ptychodera flava
GATCCCTCGACAGAAATCTTTGTTGGGTCCCATCCTTTACCCAAAACACGCTCAACTTTCCTTCAGTGAAGTTTCCAATGTGACATTGTAGAATTGTAGTTCCCCCCAAAAGGACAACTGCATTTGCTGGTTCTTGCTCGAATCTGGGGATGGGTATTTGGATTACTTTCAGTCTTCCAGGCGTTGACCTTGCTGTGATGTCTTCAGAGAAATCTATCAGGCAAACATAATCGCCTTCGTCGTCTTCAGTCACACGACTGATTTTAAAGTTGTGGTTCCCGAGGCTTTGATCACCCATCCATGTAATTCGCGTATCCTTACTGGTGGCGGGATGCAGAATATTTCCATGTTTGGTTTCCCAGTAAACGGGATAGTTTCGATAGCCTTGTAAAATTTGACATGTCAGCACCACCGGCGACCCTTCGATAACAGTCATGTTTCGAGGTACCGTCTCAAATTCTCGATACACACCCTGCACCGCACCGCCGAAGAGTAGCGAGGCAGACCAGAAGACGAAAAATATCATGATTGACCACATAGCATCAGAAATGAAGATCTTGAAAAAGGGACAAGCGTGCACCTCTGTAAAATCGTGTCGCGTGCTCGAAATTTTGTCGGAAAAATAATCCACATCAATATCATTGTGAGCGTATACACCTAAGAATAACTAAGATACGAAAACAGTTCACCAATGCAATTGTTTGATTATGGGGACTTCAAGGAAAGACTTTCCATCATAGGAAATAACAATTCGGGCATGACAGGGTAAAGATAAGGAATACCGCATGGAATGAGTAATTCTATATCCTACCAAGTACGTCCACACTTTCACAGCGACAAAATGGCATCTGTTGATAGTTTTTTTCTCTTCACTTTTGAAGTGATATCAATGTATGTGCTCACTGAGAACATACCTGATCATCGGCCGTTAGAATTCGACAAGCCTTCCGCTTTCGGATCTGATAAATGAACACCTTTATGACGAGTTCGGAAACGATATCCTATTTTTATGTAACATATTAACTAACGATATGATTTCTTGTCTGTTGTAACGGCCCTGGAAAGAAATCTCGACGACTATGGTCACAGAAAACAAGCTACAGTACAGAAAATGGTGTTAAATGGCAGACTTGATCACGGTGTAGGGGCAGTGCTTTGTCCAAGGAAGCAAGGGTCAAACACAGGAATGAATGAATTCGCTGCCTTACAAGCTATAGTTAAAATGTTGATTAAAGCGCCACTGTACCTTCCTATTAAGCCAAATGTGTGGTACTGAAGAATAATGGGTCCATGCCAAGTTGTAGTACAATTCAACACTATCTTAGGGGCGTATTTGTGTTTATTCATCAAAGAGGGTACCTTAGATGATCACTGATTATCACCACAAGGAAGATAGGCCGGGCAAGGTTTTCTTCAGGTGTGCCGTTGATACAATAATTCTTGTCACGTGATTAGTGTTCACAGGGATCGCGTACCACTGCAATGGCAAGTAACTGGAAACCCCAAATGTTCTAATTTGCTGACATGGCTCTCATTTTGCAGAGCGTACGATTCTTATAGCCGTGTTACCCTTTCAAATCAAGTTACGGCTAGTTTATCGACAACTCAGACAACAGCAGCGTTCATTTTCATTTTAACATGAAGTAGTATACAAGACATAGGCTCAGCTGCTTTGTTATCTCGTCGTTGCAAAGGTCAGTTTGATCTTTTAGTCTTCAATTAAGGGAATTACTATCAACTTAAATATGCTTCTGTCCTCTAAATGATAGAAAACTCCAAGTACCCGGTGTGCATCGTACTTAAATAGGCTACATACTGAGTTGTTGATGTGCTGACCTAGTTAAAGCGTTATTGAATTCAACAGAGTTCAAAGCAGGGCAAATTATCAGCAAAACCAGTTTAATATATTTCCACAGCGATTGATGGCCATACTTTGTAAAACCTTACGGGCTATCCTACCATATCCTCGACACTCACATTCATTAGCATTGACACTTTGAAAGAACCGTGTACCATGGCTTTGTATCATTCATCACTCGGGCTGTATGTTTTGTATTTATTATAGCAATATTTGCATTGTCAGATAAACCATTATTTCTTTAAGTACTTATAGGGCAAATATTGCTTTTGAAATATGACTTTCGTTTCCACGTTAGATTAGGCGCGGTTGAGATAGATAGCGACACTGGATACCCATGAAGTTGCTGTGAAAATGACGATGACAAATTTAACAATACCGTGCTACTGACCAACAGTGCCGGGCAGTTGACAATGTGACAATAAAAATCGTTTAATATATCTTTTCCACGATAGAGCCCATTATCCTGAGACCAGGAAGAAATGGATCGTATTTTTCGTGAAACTCTCATTTTTTTTCATTTTTCCATTGTCGATAGATAATATGTTTATTTGAAATCGTAGCTTGGTGTATTGCATCGAATTCTTATCGCCCTCTTGTTGTCAGTTTGTAACATGACATTTTATATCCGTTTTCGAAAGAGTAATTTTGATAATACGCAGATTATTTCCCGGTATATTATTAGCTAAATAATATCTATTTTAATTGTAAGGCTGAAAATAAGCGCATCTTTTTGTGTCGAAGTGATTTTCCAATGTATTGTACACATTTGTTTTAATTGTTTGCGTCTGGCTACTCTGAAAAGAATCGCTCGATGGGTTGTATTGTTCTGTATTGGATGACACCTGAGAAAAACTTTGGTCAGGTTTGATTTTACTGGGCTGGAGTTCTGATTGCGGATCAGTCACGGTTTAAACAGTTGTAGCGGAGATCTAACACTTCTACTGTCTCTGCTTGCAGCCTTGGTTTGTGTTGCTCCCTTTAAGTTCTCCTCTTTCGTGTTACATTACACCACGCATGCGGAGAGCTGGCATGAAAATTATCGACCAAGCGATGCCCAAAACTAAAATACAAAGATACACTACATGCCAGTGCAGATTGCGTGCTCGCATTTGTAACAGATATAGTAAATATAGCAATTTATTGAGTAGATTGTATACCACGTGATTTCTATGTATACCACGTGATTTCTATATGGACAAAAAGTTGTTCTTGTGTCAGTTAGTTGTGTCTTGCAAGACTGCGGCGATTTGTGTGAGCGGTTGGACTAACATACATGCTCGGTCTATATAGTCATATATACTTCATCAGATATCGCCCTTGTAACTCCCGGTAGACCCTTTGTTCAATCTCGGTGACTAAAGTAACTGTCTGTGCTACTGGAAATATTGTCATATTGTCATGCTTCGGTCCTTTTTATAGGAATCGTTAACGTCTTTTCTTCAAACTTCAAATACATTCAATGTTTGTTTTTGCTGAAATTGCGGTGTGCGTATACCCATATTGTACTGCTGTGCCGCGCTGATAAATCGAGGAATAATTCAACTAGATCAGAGTTTTGTAAAACATGATTTACGTGTCCAATTATATTCTATCCTTTTTAGGAGGCATCACTGAATAACTCGTCCGCTCTAAAGTCCAATTCCAAACCCATTGAAATTCTTTTGTCGCCAAAATGCAACGGTAATTCAGGTGCGTTTTAACTGCATGGCATTGTATTACAGCAGAACTGTCAATATGTTCTCTGTTTTGATTGGAAGCTTTGAGTCTCATCTTTACAACCTGGGAATTGAATATTGCTAAGTTGTATTATTGATCATAGGGAAAAGTTTTGATAGCGCGCTTAATCATACAATTTATTCCTTGCAATAATAGAGCTTATGTTACCCTTAAAATATGGCACTAGTCTTCATTACCTCGGGCGTCAGAGACGGTCAGTGACAATTGCTGCCGATAATCATCCGTGATAATGACGGTGACATCGATCTACAACGAGAGAGTCAACCCTGTCGAATAAGAGCCAAATGAGTAAGAAGCATGTAGGGGATCACCTCTGTGCGTCGGTCATGTTCACTGTGAAGGAGGGTTAAAACTGATGCTCGTTTTTTTCTTGTATTTAATTCCAGCAAGCCGAGAAACCATTGTTCTCAAATCAATTTGGTCGCTTGCCCCGCGCAAAAACCAAACATTGCAAATCTTAACCAAACATTGCAAATCTTAACATACAGGTGTACAATCAATTCAGGTGAGAGCCCGCTACGGTCGTCATCGACAATGCTTACGATAATGTGAGTCCCGTTTTCGACGTCAACACATCTGAAATAAGTCGACTCAAATTATCCGTATGTTTCCTTTGTGCATTGCCATAACGTTTACCATACCAATACAAGAGCCTTGTCCTAGTGGATATAAATGCTTCATACTTTGGAGTTTTGCGTCATAAATACATTCCTATTGTGTTCTCGACACCTACAATTTATCATAAATGCATTGGCTTATTTACGATTATTGTGCCACATTGTGGAAATAAATTACGGCGGCGCTTTTGACGGCTTTACTACGATCATAAATGTGTTTTTTAAGCCGTCGACAATATAAAATTTTAATTATTTTTCCTATGGTGTAACCCTTGGATTTTTGAACTATGACTCGAACTACCCTTACACCAGTCACATAGTAGTATTCACCCATTTGTAAAATCTCGTGTGACTTCAAGGGAAGCAGTTGCCGTGATAACATGACGTCAAGTTTGCTTCATAAGTCGTGATGATAAGGGTGCAATAACCCCCGCTGCAGGCGGGTATACACGAGATTCGATGAAACGCGAATTCGCGGCATGTAGCACTCGCCTATCGACTCGTGCTATACTGAGCGAATTGTACCGAAATCGAGTGTATAACCAACTGCAGCGGGGGTTATTGCTATTGTGCATCAACTTGTATGTCTCTTTCGTCTTATTTGGGTGTGTTAGTCACTCAAAGTTACAAATGCAGAAAACGTACGGACATCTGAGAGATCAAACGTCGGAAATTCAGCGCCGGCTGAGCCCGAGCATTTTTTAAGTTGGCAGACGACAAAAACGCCAAATGCCAAAAGTACGTTGAGGCATTTCTAAAACGAGGATGAAACAGTTTACACCTGTTTTTGAAAATACTAATTATTTAATAAATCATTCATTTACTATGTTTATTAATAATTCCCCCCCCCCTCCCCCATTCTTTCTTGCTTTCCACATTAACCCTCTCTGCTGGCTTAGGAGCCCGTTTAGCACTACTAAAACAGTATTTTGGCATCCGATGACTTGACACCTTCGAACGAATGTTGACGATTGTAGCAGGCTACAAGCAAAGTGCGCCTGCTCGTTACGTATTATTGACATATCCGCTGATGTAAATAATTCATGGTGGTGGTTTGATTTTTACATAACTTTTCGTCTGTCATGGTAATTTTATTATCCCTATGGTTACGTCATTTGATTGGTTGTGACGTCATGTTTTGAGTTTGAAGCCCATTCAATTGCTGTTCGGTGCATATTGTTAGATTGTTATTACTGCGACCTTCACCTAGCCGTTTGTTTGATATCGATCATGCGCACTACCTCCTTTCGCAGCGTTCTGAATTTACGTGACCAACAAAGCGCACAATTTCATATGTTTTGAAAACACGACACCGAGATAAACCACGTGACTCGGAGAGAAACAGTCACTGTAACATTGCGAGCACGATAATAATAATAATAATAATAATAATAATAATAATAATAATAATAATAATAATGCACGATAGTAAATGACGTAATACCTCATTGTGAACATGTCAATATCATAGAAAACATGTGAAATACAAAAGTAAACATCTAGTGCTAAAATGTTGTGAGATATTATGATCACACCAGTTAGTATGTTATAATATGACGTCATCAGCTCTATATTCAACTTTGAAATTATAGCTCTAGATACTGGACAAAATATAACTTAATTCCAATGCCATGGGTTTTGCGGTTTTTTTTGTCTTTTACTATTTGTCCAAATCCGTACCAAGATAAAGATTAGTACAATTTCATTCAAAAGAAATGATTCCAGGAAAGATATAAATATGTCAGAATTACATTATGTTTTTCAACTTTTCCTAAAATTTCTGACATGTCATCTGTAGATTCCTTTTTTTAAATTATATCTTAACACAAGCTCATTCTTGAGTATAGTTTCATCAGCTGTACTCATTCCTGTGACCCAAAACTTGTGTATGCTCCATTTCCTTAGAAGAATCAGAAGTTTTAGAACCACTGGAGTTAATCAGAAGTTTTACAACCACTGGAGTTTTCTTAAACTCGTGGATAATCAATATGTATTCGTCTTGATCGGGCACTGAGGCTAAAACTTTGCGAATAGATACTGTACATCATGTTTCACACCAAGTATTTAGGCCTGAGAACGAACGATAAACACACTAGAATCGCCATCATCAACTTGAAGACTGCGAGTTGTTTAATTTCGTGTCTTTGTTCGCGCCATCAATGTCATTTTTGAAGTGCCTGTATAGCTTCACCCCATTTAAACCGCTTCGATTATATAATAATAATAATAATAATAATAATAATAATAATAATAATATTTATTGCTTTAAAAACGCCTTCCATGTAAAAGACATCTCAAGGCGCATTACATTTTAGTTATAAAAATAGAGCAATGAAAATGATTAAAAATCTCACAAGTAACTCTCTTTAAAAAGGTAAGTTTTTAAATGAGACTTTAAAACGTTAAAATTATCAACACATGTTGCATCCGAGTTTTGATGTTTTTATATCCAGGAGAAAAAGCTGTCGGTAAACCACATTTACCTAAAAGATACTTTCCTGCAGGTTGATGGCACGCAATGCCCTTTTTTAAACTCAGGGTCCTTGTGGACGGCGAACGTAAGGCGTCAGCACCGATGAACACTGAGTGATATTTAGTCACTACACAACATAGGAGCAGTTAAAAATTTAAAAAGGACCGAACCCAGTCATAGAACGACACGTAAGGCTTTTCTCATAGGGCAAACCTTTCACGTAATGTTATTCTAAGCCATAAACATACTCACTCACAAATTCAAAGGAGCAAAACACATAGGCATGAATTATAGCAACAATATGTCAATAGCAATATGCCTTTTTTTCGTGCCCATACATTGCCTTTCGATTTATCAATTAGCCGGACAAAACGCGTTGAAGACAACGATAGATAATGCGTTTTCGAGTATCAAATTGTACGGGCACCGCCTGGGTAAGACAAACGAGTAAATAATATAACAGGTGGTCTACAGCGTTTTGATGGCCACCAACGTTTACAAAGTTAATGGAGTGTCCGATCTGAAAAATGACTCACTCTTTTTACTGACTGGGCCGGCGCAGATGTTTATGCAATAAAGGTGCTCGTTATATTATGGCGCGTGATATAAAGACAGAATGTGGAATTCCAAAACAGTACCCCTGGTTAATGCCTGGTGAATTTCCAAAGCCTATTACGTCACTTATAAAGCAGCAAAAACGATGAATAAGGTGATAATAAAACTACATGATCATCTATATTGATTTAGCACAGGTGTGCAGTGTTGCAGCCAGGACTCGCCCTTGCGACACTGTCCCCAAAACGGAACCCGTTGTCCCGTATTGTAGCGTCCTGCGGGTCACCCCAGGCGCACTTATGAGTCAACTGTGTTCAATGGGTGTAGTCTGCAAGTAATATCTCTTGCTGACGATGGCCCTTGTTTTGTATGATTATCTTGAAGCTTATATTTACGTACTTTCGGAGCAGTGATAAAAAGTAATTAAAACGATGCGCCTGATTATAATAACTTTCTTGTAGACCTAGCTCTGATTGGGGCAGATACGGTATACTGCTACAATTGCCTGAAATTCAATCATATGAGCGTAATGTCCCATAGCTAAAATTTTGTTTTTTGTGAAATTAATTTGTTTTATAAAATAATACAAAATTTGATTGACAACTGACGCATGTTGTCCCAAAAATGTGCAATTTGTCCCCAAAAGTAAACGGTCGTGTGACACAGTGTTCCCGGGTTTAAAATTCCTGGCTTCAACACTGCCCGGTGTGAAAGGAATACGGTCCCCCTCAGCATCTGCACATCTTCTTGCAGCGCATTGGTGAAGAATATCGTGCCTTGGCAGTAGGCGTACCGTAGACTCTTGTGCACTTTTGTTATCTATCTATATGTCAGTCTGTCTCTCTATCCATCCCTTCATTCATCTGTCCATCCATCTATCTACAGAATCTCTCTATATATCCATCCATCCACCCATTCACCCTTCCATTTATCTATCTATCTATCTATCTATCTATCTATCTATCTATCTATCTATCTATCTATCTATCTATCTATCTATCTATCTGTCTATCTACCCATCTATCCATCTATCTGTCTATTTATCTATTCTATCTATCTAGCTAGCTAGCTATCCAGCTAACTATCTACTAATATGGCCACTTATCTGTCCAGCTATTTTACCTGTTGTTCCTCTCTCCATCATCTCTTGACCTTATACTGTCAACTTTCTGGTCCAAAAATTTCTCCCTTGAAAAGTGGCATAGAAAATAAAGACCTGCCTCCATATAAGTAGTTGGTCTTCACAAGTTTTATTTAGGTTTCTCTTCATCAAACACAATGAGCAGAGAAACTCGCACACTCTTAGATACCTTTACGGACAAAGGACGCTGGAAGAATGCATTATCGTCTAAAAAAGTGATGTCCAACTATAACTATACTCGATATTGTGAATAAGTCAAAACGAACGTCCGAGCATAAAGGTGCCATTCGAGTAATCTCTTATTATCGTAAATTTACAAGTTAAAGGATCCCCTATGAGTTTACACCACTTTTTAAGGGTTAGGGTTTTCGCATACCACTTCTATCCAATGCGATGGCGACAAAATTACTTTATTGATTGGTTGAGTAAAGCTACGTGTTGCAAGCACAGAGAATGAGGTGTGCATATTGAAGAGGGACGAAACACGGACTAGCCATCTATCTTCACAGTGGGTTGCGCTCTCTGCAAGAACGGCAGGGGGTTAGCGTCATTTCAGCCGCCATCGACGGATGTTGAGGAGTACCACCCCCTGATTCTTTGAATTCATAAATTGTCACCGTTGCTACACTTGTTCAGCAATCCTGTGACGGTGTGGATACTGGGTAAGTTCTTCTTTTCCCTGAAATTCTGCTTTTCTCTGAGTTCGTTTTCAGATGGGCACTCGTGTCGCACATACTAACGCGAGGAAAACAAGATCCGTGCGTCCAATAGTCCAAAGTTGTCATGTCAAATTGTTAGGCTCTTTTGTAAATTCCAATAGCGGTATGTCTGTGTATTTTCCGTTGACTTTTTCCCCGTTTGCAAGACACAGTGTACTTTTCTTCTGCCAACATATCTAAATACCTAGTATCTGACTCATCGACATAGCCCGCATGTATATGTATGCACGTTGTAATCCCAAATATCTGTTTTGACAACTTTCTTTACTAGAATTCATTTGTCAACAATAATATGCAGATCACTGTGTTGAGACTACAATGCGTATACTTTGTATATCGCAACATAACGCCCCTAAGGAGGAGAAGAAGAACTTGTTTTAAGTTTAGAGAAAAAATCCCATGAAAATGTTATCGAAAGTATTAACTGTTGTCCCTCCGTTGAGGATCACAGGGACAGACGTAACCTAGGGCCATAAACTTGTTTTGTTTCTCAACTTGGGTTTGCTATACAAATACGATGCGCAGTGACGTCGTTTTATATTTTTCGGGGTTTGGGTTTTTTTTCGGTTTTTTTGTTGTTGTTTTTTTAATCCGATACAATCCAGACATCGACATGAAAAAGCGAAATCAGGAATTTTCGGATGAAGTGGTGATTCTGACACGGCAAAATTATGACAATGCATTCGCTTTTCAGAACTGTACAGTGCATATGCTACAGATGTAAACATTTTCTACCATGGCTATTCGTAGGCCACTGTTTTTTTTTTCTTTTTTTTCCAAAAGGACCTTGAATATTAATGCTGACCTTACTTATCTGTATTTACGCGCGCGAACATCGGACACAAGACTTTGTTCTGTTTCGTTAGTTTCTCGATTTGTTTTTTCATTCCGTCTGAGCAATGTTGTCAAGATTTCGCCTTTCCCAAAGTAGAAGGGACATCGTGCCAACTCCATATCCGTCGCTATTCCAGGCAGATATGAATTTACCTTTCGTTCGTGACACCCTTGCTACTTTTCGCAAATTTAGGGTGGGATATCTACCAAGTCCAAAGGTTGTTTCGATCCTGCCCTCTGATCATGAGAAATTTATAGGAACTTGCATGAACACCTTTTAAGGTGTTGTCATGGGGAATTTTAAGATGGAACGTCGATATTTTGAGGTCCCTGAGGAGAAAAAGTATCTTTACATTTTACCAGCGCTCATTTAATACGGTAATTATGATGAATAGAAAACAATATAGTATACATGGCCATTATATTTGTCTTAGTTCAAAAAAATTCAAACCAATCCAATTGCCATATTCATATGTCAAGCTCCATTTCAACTCCAAACAGTCGTCGGAACTGCGCCTGCGCGAGCTTCTTGTTTACAGACAATGTATTTCGTGCACGATATTTGGACGAATCTCATCATCATAGCGGCAACATTCAAATTGTACGATGTGATTATGTAGATATGCTTTAACTTTAATCAATCACAATGGTACCTTGGATACGGTGTTTACATTGGTTGTATGGGTCCCATACGACCTTTGAGCGCAGTTCCAACGACTGTATCCCTTTCAGGGTATACTGTCACCTGTTCCAATTTTGCCGCAGTTACCATGCAAAGAGAAAATTAATCAATTTTAGATTTTAAGCGGGTGGCCGCTTTTTGAAAACATCGCCCTCACATAGGCATTTTGAAGACCAAGGAACGCCCCTTTGACCATATATGGGCATATTTAGATTACAGGTGACTGTATACCTTTAACGTGTCAAGCAAACACAATGGGATTAATTTACGGATTCTAGTATCTTTATTTGCATGAGGATCACCTATTGCTTCAACATCGGCGTTCGTTGAAAAGACAAACGTGTAAAATAAACTATCGAATTCCTACCTTCTTTTCCAGGATACCTATCACGTAAGAAGATGATTTCGACGTTAGCGTTCGTTGTCTCCATTGCCGTGCCTTTGGTTTACGGCCAATCAGGTAATAATTCTCATCTTTCACTATCTTGTCGTTAGGTCATGGTTGTTCAGGTTAACAAATGCCAAGGTCGCAAGAGAACATCAGTTTTTAAATAAACGGCTTCAAATTGTGTCATCATTTGAATTTCAATTTATGCCAAATTTACACCAACTTTGCAAGGGATGATATTCTTTAAACATGTGCCTAATTATCAAAGACTTCATTTTTTTCTGAGAATAACTCGTCAGCAGAAATGAAGAACGCATACATATGTGAAATTAAATTTAAATAATATGATTACGCAACATAAACCTTTATCTTTTCATCTCTACCTCTACCTTCTGTTGTCCCTCTTTCTCTCTCTGTCTGTCACACAATGACTCTGTCTCTGTCTCTATCT
>LD348090.1:23696-41239 GCA_001465055.1 Ptychodera flava
CCTAAGGTTTCCTCAAAAGCAACCTTTCAACCATTTTCTTTCAAAATCAAGACTATACATCGAGGGTCACCGGGCGATTTTGGTACTGGACAAGCAAATTTCCAAATACTTACCGATATTTGTACTTTTAAATGGCTGCCATCCCGGTGTCATCTCTATGAGGGGAAATAAAATTTCCGATTTTCACAAAATCAAGCCGGTGAAAACTTTATTTACTCCGTTAGCTTGCAAATTCGCTCAAACCAGTGGTAGGCCAAGAGAATACTGTTAACGTTCGAGAGTCCGAGTATATGTATGCAAGGCATATTCTACCTTAACAACATATGTGTGGTGAGATGTGATATGGTTATCAGTATACATAAGCATGCCATGAAGAAGAAAAAATGCGCCCCAAATTTTAATTTTCACTCAGCTTACACCGCTATTACGTTTTGCAAAGTGACTTAACGTCTTTATGCGCATGTCCCGACCCCCCCCCCCAACATGTGATATCTATGTTTCGTAATTAAATTGAGTTAGGCTACAGGCTCATCGAAAATCGCAGAGGCTGATGGTTGAAGTGCTCGTTTTCCTTTCGGCTACTGTGTATGAAATTAACTGTTAATTGTGTGTGATTAAAGATCTTCCCAAACGCAATGGCTCGAAGGATCTTAAATTGGCAAGAGCGCTCTACGTTTGAGGCGTTATCCCTTAGCTCTCCCAGACCTAAAAAACCTCATGTCCCGGATCAGGATAAAAATCTTTCGTCTTTCAAAAACCTTCAACTGTGATTGACGATGTTACCAAACACAGCTAGATGAGGGCCAGAGGTAGGATACGTCCAACGTACAGCTGCGCCTTCTTCTAACTTCTATCAGTGAACTTTCGATTTATCGATACCCGAGGACTCCCTATAGTGACTACGTACATGTACACCCTGTACTTTGCAGTTGTGAAAGAAAATGGACGAGTCACGTCACATCCCGACGAGAGAACGACTCAATAGGGTCAGGGTGAGTGAGTACAGGCAACAGAATACACACAAGGAAGTCTTGCATTTAAGGGTAAAGCACATAACAGAAGGAGCGAAGAGAAAACAGTGACTCTACATCGTGTCTTCCTTTCGGTGATCAACGATTCCACAAACGTGTTCATCAGGTGTATGATTATATATCCAGCGATCTTTATTCAAGGACTTCGCTTAAATTTCCGGCTGTTGCAAAGCGGCATAAAAGTGTCTTGAACACAGGCGATAAACCCTAAGAAAATTTCTTCTCAAAAGAAAATTGGAGTAGCCTTTTTGATTAGTAATGTCAAATAAGTAATATTCAAGGAATTCAGTCATGGCATCATTGTTGGAACTATGACTGATTCTCCCTCGGGAGGGCGCGCGAAAAAGTGCGCCCTCACAGTCTATCAGCCTGCTAACTTTTGAGAGTAAACGTGACTGGCACGCTTTTTTCGCTGTGTATGGATACATGTCAAATATGAAGCGACCGGGTAATTATCATGAGAATCACTGCCGATAGATTTTGTCGGTTTTATGCTGGACGGAGGGAGAGAAACAATTCACAATTGTTATCTGTTGTGCAGGGCTTATGTCAACGACAAGGGAGCTTGTTGGAGACGACCCAAACCAATATACTTATCGATCCGAAACATTTGCATAATGACATGCTAATGAGCTCCTCATCACTTCATTTTTGAATGCGGGACAAAATCTATCGTGTACACTTTCACTTCAAGTCAGTATGCGCCTCACAAGAGAAAGACTTAGACTTTCGGTAAAACTTAAGCTTCTCTCAAGGAAACTTTCAACCATTCTCTTACCAAAGCAAGAAGAATAATCAAGGGTAACCGTGCAAATTTGGGTTCTAGAGAAACAAAATTACCTGACATTTACCGATGTTTAAAATTCAAAATGGCCTTCGTGCCTGTGTTAACCTTACGGGGGAAAATACAATTTTCGATTTTTTTCGAAAAACTAAGACTGGCATGGTGAACATGATTGTTCTCACCCCAAGAGCTTTAAAGTGAACCCGCATGAGTGGTAAAGCAGAAACATATTGAAAACAAATCAGAGCCCGATTATCTGTCCCTTAGACGCATACTACTTAATGATAAGTTGCCATTTTGTTGAGATGACTCAGGCATTTTCAGTATTCAGTGGTACGTACATAATCTTGCAATACTTTGGTTTCATTTTTATTCATACAACAAAAAAGAAAATACACAATACATGGAAATAGTGCTCATGAAACTGATTTATTACGAAGACACACTTATTCATTACAATTATTTACATGTTGAGGTCAACAAAATCAGCTGGACTCTATCGCATCCAAAATGTTTTCCCGCTTAACTTTCATACACAAGTTTGAAGGCAATTTTTGTTCCGTTTCCACTGCTTTTTTTCAATCAAATTTGTCAAAAAGAGAAACAGTATTGAGCTTGACCTTAGATATTTTGCTCGAAACAAACATTATAGAAGTACGATGCTATAGGAATAAGATGTTCCATGAGGCGACGCTGTCAGAGTGACCGCTGTCGATGTTAGGATACAACACCTTAGTTATACTGTTTCAGTACGAATCAACGTGATGAGCGCCCTCAGTGGAGCGGCTCGAACATTGTAATCAAATTCAAGCAGCCTTTCAGAGCAGGGAAAGTCGACGACAGAACAATGCAATTTTATCAAGACTAGTGCTTAGGAATTCTTCGCAACTATGCAATTAGTATTGCAGGTCTTTACAATTTCAGAGGCTAACTTAAACTGCATTTCTAAGTTTATTTCACCGCAAGGCAATAATAAGGATTCTCTGAAAGGCAAGTTGCGCTTAATATTCATGGGCGACGTGATTGGAGAGTAAAAAGCGTCGACCGATAAATTATGTCAAAACTTGTGATTAACGTTTTATCGACAGCTGTACAATAAGGGCAAACGCTTTATCATAGAATTTCAAGATTCTACTCATTCTGTCTGTCGTTAACATTTCTCGCTCTCTAGTTAGTTTTACTAGACCTACTAACGCTCAGCATTTTCGCTCCATTTTGCGTTTTACCGTTTGGATGGCGCCAGTTCGGATATTATCTCGAGAGTTCAAGTTTCAATAGTCGAAAGTAAAATTCAAGCTCAACAATTTCTGATCTGGTCATTGAAAAGTTGGGATTCAGAATTTTGTTTCTGTTACATTTTCAGTTTTCTATGGTCGATCAAAATCAGCACGACACGGTTCCCGTTCTCAACCAACTCTGTCTAAATATTGTTTTGAGAAACGCTTTATCACGTGACATCGTTGTGCATATATTTTGTTTTTCTGTAACTTATAACTAGTAAGCATGCCGACACAACTACAATGGAGTCTACGTTACTTGCACGATAATGTACACCTTCGGGTATTTTCGGGTATTTTCGGTTTCCTGTGGATGATATCTTAGTCCCTTGTCAGATGACTGATGCAGGCATCGCCGTTGCTAGGAGACGATCGATGCGCGGTGGCTCGTTTTCCCAGGCCGTGTGGTTTGCCTTGACGAACACTGGTTCAGGGAAATCCAGCTCAGTGAAATTGGAGGTGACGAAGACGCCTGTACTTTGTAAGGTAGAACCTAAAAGAATCAGAAATAACGAAAATCTCATTTAGTCTTAAAAACTCCCGTTTTTTATATTCTCTTAAAAAGAAACCGGAGCTAATGTACAACATCTCGGAAGCTTGAAGCCAACTGTCTGCCTTAAACTCATTGTTCTTATTGAATTATTTCCGAAAAGTTAATCAAGAAGTACATAGCCCTAGCTTCTGACTCCTTAAGATGCTGTAAATAATAGCAATCTAAACTGCACATTAACACCAGTGAAACTGCGACTTCTGCTCGTTTATCAAAAGTATTGTTTGAGGGCGCTAGTACGGCGCCGTCATGCGATAAACTACAGCATTGTAATTTTAACGCATTCACAGTTATGTAGATTTGTTTTATTTGTGACTATGTTGAAATAAATTTATCTTTTTCAAAAAAAACTACAGCATTTTATGTGAATAATCGTCCGCTTTCCATAAAATGATGAAAAATCGAAGAATTCGCCCTAAGTGTCTTCTACTGAAACTTGTTAATAAATAAAGCTTCTTTTAACATGTAGAACCCAATAGTAGCCACAAGTCTTACATAAACAATGCGTTAACAATTCGAATCACCAAAGAACGTAAGCGTAGAGGGCGTTGGTCGTCAGTGATGAATGCGCAAAATTTAATTGCATATTTTGCGGGGTTGTTTGTGATTTTAGGTGAATTTCTCCAGATGTGTTTCCTCACAAGTCAGCACAGTGCAAAACAGCTACTTCAATATTTTAATAGGAAACACAGTCACGGGGCAGACATTTTCACGCAAACTCCTCGCCGCTGGAAGAGCTGGATTGCCCGACATTTCCCACGAGCGGCTAATAAGAATGAACAGCTGAGAGTAAGTTCGCTATCAGTGGGTTCAAGCATTGCAGTCACACCGACTCGAAGAAGAAACCGCACAAGTTGATTATCATAGCTGGCGGTAAAATAATTGATTTGAAACAGAAAATTGGTGTATGGGCAACTGACAACCCTTTGAATAATTTCTCATCTTCGTGGAAAGTTCACTATATAGTGAATGCCATTGTTATAATGAATAAATTAAATAAGTCTTCGAGAATCTATGGTAGGGCACTGTTTAGGCTTGTAAGTCAAACTTTTATTACATGTAATATTATATAGGGCTCAGCCCTTGGTGTCGCGCCAGGGGTTAAGATTGGCAATGTTATTTGTATTGATTCATGATAAAATGTAATTAATTGTTACTTCATAAACGTTTATATGACAACTATGCCCAGTTTCCCTCTGATGAAAGCAGTTCACGTAAGTACACAACGTCAAACCCTGCAGCAGAGCAGGTATAGATTTTCTGTAACGTGTAAAAATTTTGGACAAAAATTGGCAATTTTTACAATATGATAACAGCCTATTGCGTTAAACAAGGGACGTATTATGCAATCATTATCATTGCAATGGTAACCGCACTGCCCACCTTCCACTTGCAAGCTGAAAACACGGTCCCTCGTGCTGAAAACTACAGCGTTCTGTCTAAAAACTGGCAATTTTTGAATCTAATTATTGACACAGGGGGCGCTTTTCTAAAATTAAATCCCAGCATTCTTTGCGTGTGCCCCCGTTCATATGCAGGACAGTTTTCTCCCTTTATCTAGATAAACGATATTTTGTAGCGGCGACAAGGTGCATAATAACATTTACTGGCTAATAAAAGAGGTATATTTTATAAATGGCATGTTATATAATAGTCATTTGTTTCGTATTTGTTTATTTACGAATACTCAAAAAAAAAACATGGCGGCGCCCGTGAAAGAAGGGTACACTTCCGGTTACTCGCATAGTATATTATGAATAAGCGCATGCGTAGTCAGTAAGCCGCTGGCGCGACTAATACCAGTATGTTTCGTAACTTTTCAAATATCCGTCATCGTCTGCTGCTGTTTTTAATGATGATGATGATGATGATGATGATGATGATGGTGATGATGATGGTGACGATGATGTTGTTGTTGTTGTTGTTGTTGTTGTGGTTGTTGTTGTTAATGTGCCGTTATCGTCGATTGAAAGAAGTTTTTCCTACCTTCAACAAATTGATAGGTGTTTTTCTCCGAGACTGCCACGTCGACATCCTCATCCGCGAACATCACTTTCTCTTGGGGGACAAACTCCGATTCTGCGTTCGAGTCCTGCGGGGGATAGAAGCATTTCATTAAAACTCTTGAGCAAAATTTTCAGCGAGCTACATGTATATTCCTCAAAACAATGTTGCTAAGACCTTGCAGTATTTTACACTGATTTTTGATGTCAAGTTGAACTATGATACTAGTATATGGCACATCATGTGCCATGCACCCCTGTCACTGTGTTCGAATTCATTAAAACGCAAGTTCTTTTATCTGCCTAAACGACAAAACATGTTTAAAAAGCTCGAAAAGTTTTGGTTTTTTGCTGACTTGAATCATTTACATTTCGCCTATCTTCGCCAACGTGCGTCAGCCATTCTTCATCACATGGGATGACTGCAGTCACTAACTCTGATATTTTGTATATCCCTGGGTACGGTCCCTCCACAAACGAGGATACGAACTATATTCAGATATCGGTGTGTTGGTTTCCGTGATTTGTCCGTGCACGGAGTTCTCCGAGCGGACGTGAGGTGGGTGGCACTCAGTGTTCGTAATAAACTTGTAGCTGTAACCATGACCCAATCAACTTTGTCCCTTTACAACTTGATCGAGCAAGCCTGATCGAGCGAAATGGCCAATTTGAACTGAGTCTCATTTTCGGGTTAACAACAAATTAAAGCACTATAGGGAACATTCCTTTATCGACGTATGATACGTCTAAGCCGCAGTGTATGATAGTTAAGACACAGGATTTTTTGAGATGGATAGTGTAATGTTACGTCAAGCTATCATAACTAAATTTAAAATCTGAAGCACTTTATGACAAATTGGGTTGCTGAAAGTACCAGTAGTACTGTAAAAGCTTTGGCGATGATTCTTCGACTAAAATTCCTGACATGTGTTGAAATGTTTCAGTATCGCATTTGTTTGAATGGCCAATGCGGTCAATTTTCAGTCAGACGTGTATAGGGGTGTGCAGTGAGTCAAGGATTTGAACTGAAAGTTGGATTCACTGATCAAACGATAGACAGGACTATTTTTCCACTACTTACCTTAATTGTTGTTGCTGTGGTGTTGCTAGTTGTTACGTCTGGTTCTTCCACTGACAGGACTATCGAGATGCCCGAGCTTTCGCCGGCTTTGTGGAGTTGAACAACTGCCCTGACTGCGTGGCGTTGCGATACAGGCGCAAGGCGTCTGCCCATTGCCGCGTCGCGACGGTAGCCGACGGTCGTTCGTCGGGCGACGGCAGGTTCAGAATTGACGGCAACTCGTCTTGTGTTACTTGTGACTCGGCGGGTCAAAGCCCTCGCTCTCCATTCGGCTACTCTCCTCACTGGTTCAGTGTTGCGTCTGGTTAAATCGCGTCTCACCGAATATGTTCTAACGGCTTCTCTGATCAAACCACCTGTTGCACTGCCTACTACAACGCGCCTTGCGTTTGATGTCGGCGCGACTCTCCGCTCCCGTAGAGAACGACGACTGATTGAGACCGCTCTCCTTTCCCTGATTTCTCTATTAGAAGCAACCATTCCTCTATTTAAGTCAGATCTCAACGGAAGTCTTCTATGGTCATATCTCGCCCTTCGTTCTACGGAAGATCGCCGGGTTGTCGTTCTGATTCGAGTGTTTCCCAGTCTTGTTCGCGAGACATCCAACATTCTCCGCTCAACGTTTGACCTGACTCTTTGGACAGACCGACGATCGACTTGTGATCTGCTCGCCTGCCGAGTCATGGCAGTTGCACGTCTCGTTGTGTCCGCATTCCGCCGGTTCAGCGCACTTCTTCGGTCTAATGTACATCGTCCCATTTCAACTGCAATCGTCCGGCGTTGGCCAAGTCGTTGTCGAGAAATGACTGCGCGCCTTTGCCCATCTCTGATCGTGCGTCGGACATGCGAAACGCTCCGCCTTACCCTGGATTGGTTACCGCTGGATCTCGCCATCATAGTCGATCTTGCCTTAACGCTGTCTCGTACTGAAATTACTCTGTGCCGCTGACTTGACAAGTTCCTTACCCTGTTGTCGACTGAATTTCTTCTGTGTCCAAGTCTTGTCAGTTCGCTTCTTTCACGCATCGATCTGGCCATCGCCACCGCACGTCGGTTGGCAGGGCCGCGTTGATGAAGAGAGCTTGAACGTCGCTCTCCACTCGCGGCAATTCTACTCATTCGTGGCTTCAAAGGCGCCGCTCTCTGCGAATCGCTTCTTGCGACCCGCCTTGCGGTATCAGACCTTCGGACGTTCGCCACCCTGCGTTCGGGGCTTGAAACTCGTGCAGCTGACCTGGTCACTCGCTCGGCGTTCACTCTTCGCCAGGTTAACCCGACCAATCGCCGTTCTGGTGTTGCCCTGCGAGCCAATGTGGACTGCCTGACGTCATCAGTGAGTCTTGAAGTGCTAAGCCTTCTGGTCTGGGTGGGTGATCTGCCGTTTATTGCCCTTCGTTCCATTGATGACCGTCTCACCACGCCAACTTCTCTTCTGTTTAATCTGTCACTCCTCAGTACCAGGGAGTTTTGCTCTACACCTGATCTTGAAGTCGACAGTCTTCGATAATTGACTGACCTGCTAATGGGTGCAATCCTTCCGACAGAGGCAGACCGGGCGTTTGTGTCCCTGATGTCTCTTCTGACTGCTGAGACGGCAAGCCGTCTTTGATTGGAATCTCGCCTGATAGATGAAACAGCCCGCCGCCTGTCTGTCACATCCCGCCTGACTGCCGAGACAGAACGTACATCCCTGGTGTCTCTTCGTGACAACTTCACTGACCTTCTATTTAATGTTGACCGCGATCTTTCGTTTGTGCTACCCTGCAACCCTCCTCTCCGAACAGTCGATAATGACCGCCGTTGTAGGGCCTTGCTTTGACTCCGCGAAGCGACAACTGCCCTCCCCTCTATTGCCGACCTCGCTCTTGTTGATAACCTCTGATATCTCCCTCCTCGCGTTTCTGATATTGACCTGCGCTGTAAGTCTGTTCTCCTCGATGTCACAGAAACTCTCGTACTCACCGTATCTCTCCTTGTAGATGACACAGCTCGCTTGTCTGTCCTCGTCAAAAGCTTGTCTTGGAGTGGTCCGCGTCTTATACCCAGAGCGTCTCGTCTTTGGTAGGAGATCCGTCGATTGGTAGCGAGGACTGCCCTCCTGTCAACGCCACCGACGCGAATTCGACTGTCGGGAATACTCACCCGTACTACCCGTCGATTTAACGCGGCGGAGGGTGATCGACGCCCGGCAAGAGTAGCATCAACTCTATCGATAGATGACAGTCTTCTGGACTGGGTTTCGCTGAAACGTCTCGAAGTAACGTCTCTTACCCTTATTGAGCGAGATGCGCTCGCCACCACCCGCTTTTTCAGTTCGCCTGGTCCCGTCTTTGCCTCAGAGACCCTGCTCACCAGACGAGCATTTCTTCGGAGTATATCGGCATCTGCGTTTACTAAAGCTACCACGATAGCCGCAAGAGCGACTAAAATCAGTCCGCGAATCCGAAACTTCATTTCTTTAGTGCGCCAGACAATCGAACAGAACAAAAAATTACAGGTAGAGTTTCTGAACTGAGGCAAAATTAAGTAGCACAGTCGACAAGCATTCTTGCCGAAATGCGTGCTTACACGACGATCATGGCGCTTTTTATCTGCAACCCCAGACATGAATAGGTTCTGACAGACGGGGGAAAATTAATCCATCATATTATTAGTTTGCGTGTTCCCCCGCCAACCAACGAGCTAAATAATAGCAGGTTTACCGGATAACGAGGCGGAAATTAATGTTAAAATTGCCGCTGTTTAGGGGCATACTCTAAACAAGATACGCCATTACAGGCATAAAGCGTCGAAAATTAAATCTTCTAAACCCCTGATAGGAATATCGCTCGTTAGCGAAAACCGATATAAAACTCTCCGTAAAATGAAATTAGTAGGTTTTTTTTTCGTTCTGCCGTCATTATAGAAATGGGCAATGCGGCAACTGTAAGATGTCGGGTGCTGAGAGGCTCGTCATGTGACCTCTGCTGTGCTAATTGCGCGGAACAGATACCGATGAAGACACGGCGACCAACTTGAAAGCGAGAGTGAATTTAACAAGCCCGACTGCTTCGCAGCCGGATGTTATTTACTGAGCGCAGAGCTTCAAACTTTATGAGATTTCAGCCGACGTCACATCAAATCGCGGCAGCGGCGTGGCAACCGCCCTGCCAGAATCCTTTGAATTGCCTTCCTTTTCATTTTGTTACCGACAACTTTGAATTCATGGGGAGATATCTGAAGCTTAAGTATTAAAACTTGGGGACGATTTTGTACTAAATTATACGTTTTGGCTCTGAAGTATAGAATAGACAAGGGAAGGAAGTGACGCGGGGAGGATGTTTACGTTCGAGACGGAGAAGGAATACTTTTGGATTAAAGTTGAATTAAAGCTCGTTCATCGAATCGTACGCAGTGCGAGCGGCAGCATGCTCGTCAGAAAGTCATCACTTGACAAGTGACATCAACTTGCCTCATCACCGGAGCAAAACTTTCAAATTCATGTTTTATGCTGCTGTCGTAATTTGAAGGTGGCGCTACCAGACTTGACTTAGAGAGAAATCGACATGAGATTGTCAAACACTCAGAGAACTAGCGCTGTTCTTGAGACGACGAATATGAGTCAGTATCCGTTTCTTACACTCGCAAAACCGTTATGGCCAGCGCAAAAATATCGCTGCTAGTCCCTACAGCTTTGAATTAACTCCTCGTACAACTTATAACTGCTGACCCCTCCCCCACTCCACTGCAAAACTCACATTATATACACATGCACCTATACACACAATCCTATCATTTCACCTTTTCGTTACCTCAAAAGGCGCATTTTCGACTCACGGAGCAAAAGACTTTACAACCAATCGTAGGCACTGCCACTTTCGCGCCAAACGCCGCTGTCAGTATTTGAAATATTCATACGTTTTAATAGATACAACTTAGACATGTAAATACATTACATGGTAGATTTACACGAAATGTCATTTGTTTGGTTTATCAGAAGGATATAGACACTTTGGACTAAGGATAGATAGGTAGGTAGATAGATAGATAGACAGACAGATAGATAGATAGATAGATAGATAGATAGATAGATAGATAGATAGATAGATAGATAGATAGATAGATAGATAGATAGATAGATAGATAGGTAGGTAGATAGATAGATAGGTAGATAGGTAGATAGATAAATAGATAGATAGATAGATAGATAGATAGATAGATAGATAGATAGACAGACAGACAGATAGATAGATAGATAGGTAGGTGAGTAGGTAGATAGATAGATAGATAGATAGATAGATAGATAGATAGATAAAGCTACATACATACATACATACATACATACATACATACATACATACATACATACATACATACATACATACATACATACATACATACATACATACATACATACATACATGCATACATACATACATACATACATACATACATACATACATACATACATACATAACAAAAAAGACAGAGAAGTTCATAGAATAGTCGTCTTTAATTCGAAAATATATCCAAGGCAAGTCTGCATCCTGAGCACAGGCGACGATGGGAACTGTTGCCATGGTGATAACGCGTTCCAATGAATATTGCGTTCAGGGTTAGATAAAACTGCGCCAAAATAGATGTAATTTCCTGGTCATTAGCGATGACGTCTTTCCTCAATTGCATTCCCCTGGGCGTTTCCAATACGACCAATTCTCCGCTATCTAATAAGGAACACGTGTTCATGTATGTCGTACAACACGGTCGCTATTATCAAGACGCCATACCGTGGCTCCCCTGAAGAGGAGGGTACGTTATTAATTTTGGGAACTTTGCTCATCCCTGACTTGTGCGTCATGACATCGCATTCCTAACGCCCTGGGGGAATAAAGTGCTTGGCGGGAGCGAACACGGGACACGTTGACGGCATGCCGAGTCGAGTGTGACGAAATATTCGATATCCCGCCGCACACTCGGTTCTAGTGCCTGAATTTAAATTACGAAGTCTAATAACGGAATGTGTAAGGTGACTGTGTTAAGGCAGAAACGTTCGCAACGAGGAAGAAACATCGGAGGGCGTTATTAGTCTGCAATGAGGAAACGGTGTAGAGTATTCGAGACAGGAAGAGAGAACAACAGTGGTATAAATTTGAAGGGGTGAACAGACGGCGATAAATCAAACACGTAAGCCTAGCAGCGGGGCAGAAGCTGCATCTGTCGATAATTTGTTTCTAATATTTATATGCAATATATGTAAAACACAATTTCTTGCAGTCTGCCAACAGCATGCTGAAACACACAATATTCACTTTGTCGACAAAAGCCTGCATATATAAATGTTGGGTGCACCAGTACAGAAATTTGCGAGAAATTAGCGAGAAAGGGACACTTCCTCGCTCTTTCGCGAGAAGTATGCAGTTGCGCGCAGTTGCATAAACTGAACAACGTTATTGTCAAAATTATCAAAATAATTGTCAAAATAATACAGCTATTGCCCGCTACAGCCTACGCCTACGGGCAACGTTACCGTCCCGGCAGTGACAGAGATAGTCTGACTATGAAGTAGCTGAAAAAGCGTTCGGATCTTGTAACGCTCGTACACAAGATAAGGCCAGAGAGCAACACATGACCACGAGACTTGAAAGATATCAGGGATTTTTTGAATTCTAGAATATGAGAATAATCAAATATTAAAGAAAAAAGATGAGGTCACCGTGTTTGATTTGCTATATCTTTACATTCCCATCGTAAAATAACACAAAAGTAAAACAGGAAGTAAATTTAAATAAAAAATTGTGTGGCTAAATATAATTGTTTTAATTTACCCAATTTACCATTATTACATCAAAATTTTCAGAAATTTTTTGATGGAATATTGTAACCTTCCATGTATTGTCAATTTTGTAATTTTTTTATAAGTAGCGTCTAGTGCAGTCAGGTGCCATTGACCTGGCCAGACTGGACTAACTCAGTCCGACAGTCGGCTTTCATTGATATATCAAAAAAAGTCCACTGATGCATTTTAAATGAATCAATTTAAAGATATGCCTTAAGAATATGGCTCTACGAATTGCTAATAACAGGTAGTGTTGAACATGTGCGAGCAGAACTGCCCAACATGTATATTTTTTTCTTTGCGTGCATCCTTTAAAATATGTGACTGTATGATAATTCGGGGGGGGGGGGCTTGAAAAATTGTGATCATATAGACGGGAGGACTTGAAAATTTTCGAGGGTATTGAGGAGGGGTTCTGTGAAAAAGAATAAGATTTCAATCGCGATTCCTCCAGCCTCCCACCTCCCTGACCGTTATTTGTGAACGCAGCCTCAGTATGACTTGTTGCTGTGATGAGAGGCATAAATGCATGCCCTCAAAACCTGTTAAACAGACAGCGGGCACAATTACGAACAAATTAATTTTAGCCAATGAATATTCCACAGGCAAGATATATATACTGATTTAGCCCTACGTAAGAGTCAACGAGAGGGAAACGCAACACATGCGCAATGCATTTCAGTGTTCAGGGAGGAAAATCCACAACGGGAGACAGTATAGCTAATCGGCATCGGCACGGTTACGCTGACTCATACGTCGTAAATGACGTCATGATCGGAGCTCCACGCAAGGGGAACAATTTTAGGCACACACACAATCAACTGTTAAAGTCCGAGAATCGAGGACAAATTATACATCCGACTCTGGCGAAAAAAACGCAACAAAGCAGACTATGTTAACTGTTAGAAATCTCTGTGACACAAGAGGTGAGCGTAGAGAGCGCCCTCGAGCGACGGATCTTTCAGTTTAACAAGGCGCTGGCCAATCTCTCAGCAAAGTTTCGAAAGTCTGTGTTATTCTCGATTCATTAAATATGAGACGTTTCTCGGTGACGAACTTCTTTAGTTTAAGTTTTTGAAAGCGTTGCCGTCTGAGACAGTTGGCAATAAGGCTATTCCACTTCATCGGTATAATCGATAAGGACGCCCTCAACGACAATCAGTAGTATTCACATTTCTTTCGAACATACAAGCAAGTGTGATTTCATCATCTGAATATTTGCGATGTGCGTATTTTGTTTGTCCGTTCTGGTAAATTCAACAGACGGCCGGCCGGACCGCACGGAACCCTGCCCATAAGTGTGCCCCTTACACACAGGCGCACAAAAATGACACGGGGTCTGTATTTATTTTAATAAAATTGCACATTTATTAGTGGACGATCTACAAGCAAGGTTACTCAACTCTAGAGTAACCGTGAATTAAAATGATAAACCGCATAAAACCAAAAAAAAAAAGTTCATCGTAGTCGTGGAATATTTTGAAGGCATAACGACATGTTGCAAGTTGTAGATTAACAAATAGTTGTACCTAAAATCGGTTATATAATTGTTCCTGAGCAAATTTGGAGGGAGGGGGAATGCACTTCCATTATAAATCAATCAATCAATCAATCATAATAAATTAAATTGCTAGATCTGTGGCTGCTAGTCAGTAGGAATGGATAGCAAAGGTTTTTTTTCAAGTTAACACACAACACGACTGAAGATTAGTAGACACCCCCTTGGTTGTGAACAAACGAGGACTTTCTTAGAGGGTCTAGCTAAAAGGGATGGTATATGTGGACTACCTAGGTTACAAATAATTCAAACAAAATTCCTTAGTGCCCGCTAATCTGCAGTCTTGTCCAACAGGCAAAGCTTGGGCAAAGCATTACATACACGCTTCAAAATGGGGAACCTAACTTCACTTGTTGCACAGAGACACATGTCACTCTGTATTCGGTTCTACCCTGATAATATGTTTCGTAGTTTCGAATTTAGACAGTGGTTCCAGCTCCGGCCTGATCTCGAATCTGCAGTTGCGTGGTCTCCTAGGAAACGTGCTGCGAGCTAGCAACGTAAGCCAAGGTTGCATCTTGCAACTACACGGTGATAGATTGTGTGAGTTTGTACCCATTTTTATCGGAAACGTTGAGGTAAGAGGATGGGTTTTGAGCTCGTTGGTGTATTTGAGTCACCGTAATTTTATCACACGTTAGGTTTAGATTATTCCCCCATTAATACTCATGTATATTACATAACGCTACATGTTGATCATAGCGAACATATCTTTCTATTATAATTTCATTTCAATAATAAATATTCAGCTTTTCAAAAAAAAAAATAACAAACGGAAGTTGGATATACACTGTTGAAATGAACACCCGGGCTGCTGAAACCTACAAAGTTCTACGCTTGTCGAACAGTGAATGCTTTGTTGGCCAATTGCATTGTGCGCTTTTAACTCAACTCTACCCTATAAGTAAACGTACAGAAACGTAACACGTCTACTGAACAGCTTGCATTGCAAATTGCGACTAGCTCGACAAAATACACACTCACCTCGAAAGTGAAAGACTTAAACTTTTGCTCTAACTTTCCTCAAGGAATCTTTCAATCATTCTCTTTCAAAATCAAGAATAAAAATAGGGGTCACCGTGCAAATTGTGGTACTAGAGAAACAAATAACCCAAGATTTACCGATATTAGAAATTCAAAATGGCCGCCATCCCTGTGTTAACGCTACGGCGAAAAATACAGATTTTCGAATTTCAAAAAACTATACCGGTGAAAAGTTTTCTTTCACCAAGAGCTTTAAAATGAACCCCAACATGTGGTATATCAGAAGAGAACTGTACAAGTTTGAGAGTCTGAATGTCTGTCTCCGAGGTGCGTTCTACCCTATATAAGGAAAGAAATCATCATATAATACATTATGCAAAAGTTTGTAGTAGCAGTATTTGACCGACACGTTATATTCTTTGAAAATGAGAGGCATAGTAACTATCAGCACACTTGTGGAAGTCGAGAACGTTGAAGATACTTCACTGGGCAAAATGTTTGATATATTCAGTATATGTACGTGTATGAAATACAGCATTAGTGGTATACGTAACGTCTATCTTTGTGTATGGAACATATCAATACGTTGATATACGTAACGTATATCTATGCAGAACAACAGTATACGTAATGCAGATCTTTGCACGCCAAGGGTACACTGCCGTACTTGTGCACTTTATGTGTATACTTAACGTATTTGACAAATGTACAGAATCAGTATGTGTGTATATATTGTTGCATATCATTTTGCCCAGTGTTTTTAATGAGTGATGCAAAGATAAAAGCATAAACTTAAGGTCTTGCGTAAAGAATTCCAATGGACAGATCTAGACCAGGATCAATACCATACCAGAAACGTTGAATATATAAGTTGATCGCTGACCGCCGTGCGCGATGTATGGTCTCGTTTTGAGTTCTTCAATGCTCCTGTCGCCGCGCAGACGGTCAGCCTATCTACTTTGGAAAAATAATAGAAGCAAGAGTAAATTATGTTCATATTCAAGGAAAAGACTTGGCAGCGCTGACCATATTTGTAATCTTCTGCCGAAGGATGTCCCTGGGGAGAAAGCCCAGCCCGCAGTCGGGGGCAACTATCAAACGGTCGGCTGGTATATGCTGGAGCGCCTCGCCGAGTCGATTACGAATCTCCTCCACTGTCTCGACACGGCTATTGGCGATGGCAATGACTCCAAAGACAACCTTGGACTTCTTAAACTGTTCCAATAATTTCAAATCGTTGTGTTGATGTGCATCCTCAATAGAAACTGTTAAAAAAAGAAAAATATTCAATTTGGTCTATTGTTGATAAAGAGCTTGCTCTTCAGAGGCAATAAACAGAAGAAGTGGCATTTTCACCATTCAGAGGTATTTTTTTATTCATATATTTATTTATTTATTTTGTGATGTACCAATTTCAATACAAATACACAAAAGGGAATTTCACGATATTTACGCTTGATAAAATGCAAGAGATATGTTCAGGTCACGGAGACGAACGAGCTGATTGTGGTCGATACTTACTTGCGTCAAACCCTGCATTGTCTAACTGATCTGCCAGCCGGAAATAGACCTGGCGGTCAGCTTTCAGGTAGTCTGTTTGGTCCTGCCGAGGAAGAGAAATCGAGATACTGTAGTTGGTTCTCATTATGGAGAGAGCCAAGAGTCATGAAGACTAGACCCTCAAGATAATTTTACAACTCAGCATTATCCTGAGGGCAGTGGCAGAGTTGCTTCAAACAGCAATCAGCCCCCCCCCCCGCCCTAACTTCTAAGAGGAAAAAATCATTTTTTCCCTTGAGGAAGATCGCGTCCATTGTTCTGCGGGTGCGCCTGAAGACATCCAATCAAACGTGAGCAATTAACTCATGAACTACCCGTTTACAAATATCACAAAGTGAATACAGTATCGACCCTGGTGGTGTAATTAAAGATATTCTCCCCGAATGCTCGAATGAAATTAGTTGATAAATCGTCGGAATGTCTTTCAGATCCTTGTCAACCTTCCCATGCTTTAATATAATCAATTTAATCCTAATTGAATACTAAAATATTAGCTGGTTAAAAACACAAGATCGCACGCTTGTAGTAGATACTGGCCCTCATGCGTCACTTGGGGCGTTGTTTCGAACACAGTCCCTCTATCCACGGACTGTGTTTCGAATGAACGAAGCGGCAAAGACGCGGGCAAACGTTGAGAGCTCTGCGGCTCGCGTGAAACACAAGCGAATGCTCACCAGATGAAGAGGGTAGCCACAGCAAAGGTGAACTGTTTTGGTTACTTCTGGTCCCACTCCTTCGAAACACTGGGCTGCGTGATCTATGCCATACTCAGCTGCAATATCTGGGTTTCTTACCATGACTGGCTCATCGAGTTGTATGTGGCGACAACCTATCGGTAGAATAAAACATCTCTTTGTGAAACTGGTTTCCTTTCTTTTCGAGCTGTTATTTTTTTTTTTT
>LD348090.1:67354-96227 GCA_001465055.1 Ptychodera flava
CTTACTCACCTAAATGATTAATTGCTGTGTTAAATTCATGAAAACGTGCAGTTGCAGCAGTCACTTTATTCTGCCGTGGTGTCCAATGAGATTTACTCCTACAGGGGAAAATCGCATCATAATTTTTAAATGGTTTGATCATCGCTCGCCATATGTAACGGATGGGGTGTGAAAGGCATTGCAATTATTATGTAAGGCTGACGACATTTACATCTGAACTCATTGCGGAAGTAAAAGCATCCTGACCTATGCGATATTTTTTATTGCAACAGACGATAAATTTTGAAATTTTCGTTGACGATAGTCGTATATGTACCTCAGCCAAAATAGTATCCTCGTGACATGAATGTAGAATTTACAGTTCAAGACCCAAATAGAAATACAATTTGCTACGTGAATGTCTATATATATATTTTAGGTCTTGGAGGGAACAGTCTGAATCCCGACATGCATCACCGCGTACACTCCCCCTCCCCATTTTGATATATTTTAGGCCGATCCAGATTAGATTATTTTTCAACAGCAACACGGTTGCAACTGCTTTTCGTGAATTCTATACTCTGAGCAAGTTTTTCTTTTCTTTTCCCTTTTTTTGACAAACCTCGTTCCCAAATTTCTCTGCTGTCTATATTATTAGTGTCTCTGAAATCCCCGGGCAGAACTATGGTATCTGTCGTAATAAGCCTGCAGCCTACAGTCGCGTTCCTTCTCTTTACTCGCTATTACAAACGGTTTCATTCGGTCACTTGAATAAATGTAAAAATCTTCGAACTATCAACAGATTCGCATAAACACAATGGTGGCAAGGAGAGAATCCATCGATAGCTGGGAATTGAATTCTCGCCGTTTTTGTCCACACGTACCTTTAATACTATACAATAACCTGCCAATCTCCCGTGACCCTCTACTCAGGGTCACTGCTAGCCGCTGTCAATTAACTGTGTCCTTCAGCCTGCCAGCCATATATATGTCATTCACATCGCCGCCTTTGTCTAGTCCCCGGGGCGGGATTTATTCAGGTTGTTCAGTCAATCCTATGAAATTTCAGCGTCCGATTCATTCTGCGTACAACTTTTGTGCATTATTTAAATAACGGGCAAAACATGTTTGTTCTGTCACGACGTGTTGTTGAATACTACAGGGTGGGTGGAGGGACGGTGATACTAGTGGGCACGATTTCCGTTCGCTGTCAAGACATCATGAATATTCGCCATTGTGTGTCCTCGTTAGCACACTAATTGAGTTGGGCGATGACCTGCTGGCTTGTGATACATTTACAATTCCTGTAATGCTTGTCGGCATCTCCGCCGCTGTTCGTTATGGTTAGATTTTCCTCCAAGATCACACGTGTCAAAGTGGGGGTTTTTCAGGACCTGTCTTCGGGTAAATGTTCGAAATCTGATTCTAACGCAAATACCAATGCCATGTACAGACGCAAATAAGACCAGTCTTATCATCGAAATGCCCCGATCACTTTTACAGGATGCTCCCAAACTCTGGATAACACATTGAGAATCGTACTATACTTGCTTCAGCCACTCCCCAAGATCCGTCGCTCGAGGGCGCTCTCTGCGCTCCCCCTTGACCAGTCCGGGTTATGTCCATAGAGAGGATAGTACGATTGACCAATCAGCGAACCTGCCGCCGCCAACGTCATGAATATTTAACCATGCAAACCTTGGCTCGTACATTGCAACGAATTTGGAACTTTTCGGCTTGATTTCGCCCTTTATTTTTAGCACTGGGTAGTTTTTAGTCGTAGACGTTACGCACAATGTTCAGTGCGGCCGAGATGGTGACCGATACAAGTGATTAGTACATTGAAAATTACTTATTTGGATGAATTTCCTGGCCGGGTACGGCTCCCAGAAATCAGCATTTGACCCTTGTAAATCTACAGTAAGTTATTTGTCGCCAAATATCGCCTATTTTTTGTCAAATTTCAATTTAACCTTGCCATCTGCAGTATGCAGAATTTTTCAAGCTTTACAAAGATGGGTCAACTGTTTTAGTCGGTCATCGGAGCACGATGGAGCACGATTTTTTCGATCACCATGCGTTTCCCGGTACGATTGACCCTTCGCTCAGAAAAACGCGCGCCGGATCAATCGCCGAGAAGTTAACCAAAAGCTGGAAAAGAGAACGAAAAACGTCCAATAACTCTTTGTCGAATATGGTTAAGGGTAAAGAAACTCAGAAAACTATTCCTGAAGAAATCTTACAATTTTTAACACGGTAGAACGTCGCCAATCGACTGGAGCTAAGATACTTCCGGGTAGCCAACAGTCTCACTCGATCGGTGGATCTGTCAGGTCATAGCGCGATCTGAACAAAGTGAACCAACGTAACCTTTGACCCTTGTTACATATACAGTACGTGATTGGTTCTTGCCTTAATTTCATTACATATACGGTACGCCATTGGCTCTTCCCTACTATCCTCTATATGGACATAACCCGGACTGTTGACCGACGACGGATCTCAGTTTTATCTTGTACAAACAAATTGAAACACCTCTCAGATTGTACCAGATTTCATCATTGCACACATCAAGGTTTAGGCTAATGTGCAGCATCTCGGAAGCTGTTATCCAATGGGTTGGCCGAATCTTACCATTATCATTGAATTATAGACAATAGACTCACTAAGTTGCTGTGAATAGTGACCATCCACCAATCAGATATAACCTTCCGAGCTAGCTGTACATCAGCAGCAAGGCTTCAACATTTTCGATGCGAGAGGGCGGACATCTCGCACTCTCCCCCTCGGCCTCTTGCACCTCCACACGACACTCTGGTAGTTTTTTTTCAGTTTTTAACTATTTAATTTCAATAAAAGAATTCATTAGAGACGATCTTTTGTTTTACACAATCTCTGTCCTCTAATTTAATATCATCTGTTCTGTGCTCACATTCAATACTACTCATTATTTTTAGATGGAAACCAGTGACATATAATTAACTCAAGAACCGCAATTTAAAAAAATAGTAATCATGGGAAAAATGCATTGCTTCCGAATGCGAAAAAAAATATGCAAGACAGATAATAGAAAATAACATTGCTGCCACAGTGGCGGGGAAATAATTTGCTGCCATTCTTCCAGCACCCCCTGCCCCAGAATTCAAATGGTTCTCCCCGAAACTAATAATAATATACAGTGCCTACATACAGTGAAGCACAACACTTGGGTGAGAGACAGTACAATATCGGCTTGGATCTATCGAAGGTAGAAATGTCTGTGGCTTAGGAAAGTGTGGTTCCTCGTTAATATAGCACTTTTGGCAAAGAACGCCTAAGAGTCATGGTAGAGGCACGTGATGTATTTAACACACTGTCCTAGCGAACAATGCATCTCTGATAGGCAGAACAACAGTGATGGGACGCGGTGCCGTAAAGCTGAAATGTTGGGCAGAATGTTATATGCTGATAGTGATATAAAATAAGAATGTAGTTCCTACTGTAAATTTTGTTGTATTTTCCGGTATATTTTTCGGTGAAGTACAGTTTTGTTTGTTCTACTTCCAAAGTAATGTGGAATGCTTTGTGTTATGATTAACTTGTCAAAAAATTGTCTGTACTAATATCTTATGTTGTTGTTAAAAGCTGAATGTATGTATACATGAATCAACGTGTGTGGAGCTTTGGGGCGTCACGATCATCATCGGGCTGACTCCCGCGGGAAACATCACATTTTGTAGTGTCGACAAATTTGAGAGTTTGAAAAATTAAGTTCATGGACGCGTTCTACCATTGTGATCTAGATGTCGCGCAGACAGGTCAAGGGCTTTCTGCAAGGTGACAATGGAACGCAAAAGAATGACATGCCAGACAACAGTACGGGCGGACAAAAAGGAGTGGCCAAAAGCTCAGTGTACAGCGAGAGCTATACATTACCCTGTTGCTACAGGAGGGCCCCGGATGTCCTTCGGATGTTTATTGGGAGTATGGGTACGGTACGACAATCGTACCAGCAAATCGCCAGCAATCAAAGGTATGACGTCATCATACTTTCTATAAACGGAGACACCAAACGGACAACCGTCGATAGGCCTGACACTTTTTTGAATAGCCACACGATTTTTTTACGATCGTTAATACACATGACGGCAATATTCCCAGCTATCAGTCACTTATGATACGGTAGCCGCGGCAGACAGGGTTTCACGACAGAAGTAGTACTTTGGGCGGTCGGACAGGTCCCATGTTGTTACCCTACGTTGAGCAACGGATATCATAATCGCACGCTGTGATAATGTTGAATAATTTCGAATAATTTTTGCTTATTCATGGCAAATTCTTTTAAGGTTTGACTGTCTCGACCGCTCATGTATCATTTCCGTAAATTTTATCATTCATCACACAAAACATCGGCCTTCCAAAAACGAGTTATGCTCAGCAAACACAGATTGGTTATCCGGTCCGTATCTTCGTTAGATGAGTGACAGTACTAGTCTTTCTGTCAAAACTGTGTGAAATCGGATAATATCATTGAGAAAATCATGTAAGCGAAAATTTTCACCTTTTTCTCACAATACAACTACAAATCTAAAGCTTTTTACGAAATCACAAACTCAGGTCCCATAATCTCACTTGTTGATAAGTTCCGAGTCAGCGAGTCAGCGCAGCAGTGATCGACGATTGTAGCGCCCTCACACAGCTCAAACAGACGAAAACCGTATAACGAGGTAGTATTATCAGGTTGATTTCAGATGCGGTCACATGACTTCTAAAAAAACGTCTTATTGAAAGATGCGGGTTGATTAGTATTTATTTATATTAATTATTAATGAGCATGTATGCAATTGCGCAAATCGCACATATCGATCCATTTTCTGTTCTTTAAAAGTTACTGAAAATCGCGCGGAAAACACAGCAAGCAAATACGCCCATATGATGGTGACCCAAGCTCATAGTGTAGTGACCTGTGAATTTGCTGTTGTTTCTGCCCCCTAAAATGGCAAGTCTGCCCTCTAGTTTTGATGAATGGGGCGGAAATTGCCCCTTCAGTCAACATGAAGAGAAAACACTGCATATTTACAGCAAAACTTCACTGTGCTGTAAAATGCAGTTCCGCGCTCAGCGTACATTTATTCTGGAGACATTTCGCATCCACACTCCTTACACATGAGACTGGTAGCGTTGAAAAGTCAATTTCTCCCATGCCGGTTTTTCCCTATGTCCAGATCTACAGCTCGACGCCATTGTAGTAATTGACACAGCATTTGATCGAAACCCCGGCGTGCTTATTACTATAGCAATGACAGACGGCGCTTATGCAAGTAAATTAAGAACAACACGGTTCATTAGAAGTCGTTTTTCGATCTTTTTTTCAAAGTGTTATCGAATGACCGCCCTTGAATCGTTAAAAACAGAAAGAGTAATCTGCTCTTTGTAGGCGATCGGAATGATCCTTATGCGTGGTCGTTTCGTAATGCAAGTTAGCTAATCATGGTTTGATGACGGATCAATACATACTACATATTTGACAAGAAAGGAAAATAATTTGAATATTTGTGTAATATGTAAAATTGATGAGACTCAGTTGGAGGTATCTTTTAACCTTGATTATTTGTCGTTTCATGTGATAAATTATTTTGGTTGTTCTACTCACTCACTGAAAAAAATTGACTCATCAAAATTGAGAGCTCTGCTCATGCCTTACGTATGCAAACAATATGTAAATGTGCAGATGACAATAATTTCAGGTATACTACCGTAAATTATGTCATGGAAGAATGATTGTTGTATCTACAATCATTGATGCAAAAAAGAGACTTTTTACATCCATGCTACAATCAAGGAAAGGGGTAGAGAGCTGACGACTAACAATTTAGTATGTTTCAGTGACTCGACCGACATGAACACTAGCTAACGTGCACGTGAAACAATGATAACTGAAAATAATTTCCAAAAAACCCGGCGACTTTGTCCATTTGAGGTTTATAAACAGTATTGTCGTTATTGGATGTAGTATCTTCACGTCACCAGTTGACGTCACTGTGTTATGAAATATATTGTCGAAGAAAAAAGAACTCGGTAAATATGGGAGACAAACGTTGCTTGCGGCAGTACGCGCCTCCAAATTGAAAGATTTAAACTCGTTCAAACTTTACTCAAGAAATCTTTCAACCATAATCTTTCTCAAAATAAACAAAAAAATCGGGCGTCACACTGCAAATTCTGTTACTAAGGAAACAAATTACCTCTAAATATACCAATGCTTGAAATTCGAAATGGCCGCCATGCCTGTGTAAACTCTACTGGCAAAAGTTACGTGTTTCGCAAAAATTAGTTGGTGAAAGTTTTCTCACTTCAAGAGATTTAAAATGAGAGCATATGAGCTGTAGATTAGAAAAGTATTGTGAGAGTTTTAAAGTTAGATCCTCGAGACGCATTCTATTTTAAATGTGTTTGATATCCTACTGGGCGACTAATAGCCTCTCAGTAATTTGTGTATATACCTGTTTACGAGGCCGTCAGACGCTGCGCTCTGAACCTCAGGCTAATAATTTCGTCCAAGCAAATTTGGTCTCATTTCGTCCAATAATCACGCCAATAGGTCTATACATGTCAGTCAGCCATAAACATACGGCGAAGTAGTACACTTATTAGCAGATTAATAACTCATGTTGAGACGAATTTTATTTTAGGTAATAAGATCTTTGCAGGGAACGACCGTGATATAATTGTCCCCACCAACGGAGACAGAAGCCTTCAACTTCAACCTGCATAGCGTGCCAATAAGAAATGGTGCTTGCTGATTCTGTTCTTGAAAACGTACAGCCTATATTGTACATAGTGACTAGCCCGCGAGTAAGGGTAGATCGGACACATACATACATACATACATACATACATACATACATACATACATACATACATACATACATACATACATACATACATACATACATACATACAGACAGACAGACAGACAGACAGACAGACAGACAGACAGACAGACAGACAGACAGACAGACAGACAGACAGACAGACAGATAGAGAAGGAGACACGAACACTAGCAGACGGAGACGAAGAGAAAGAAAGAGAACAGTTGGGGAGAGATGGTGCGAGACGAGAAGCATGGTTGCTGTTACCAGCGGTGTTGAACCAAGTTTTACGACGAATAGAAGTAAAGCAGTATTTAGAGAGAAATTCCTCTTTTTTATTACGTAAATCATGATAATGTAACATATGCTCTCAGGTTCCGAAGAATATTTGTTTTTGCTAAACTGTAGGGAAACCTTCTGCTCTTTCTTTTCTCCACTGAGATATACTAGCACACTTAACTCAAGTCATGCAAGATATTATTATGTAGTGTTTCATAATAGGGTGCGACGAATGTAGGCTGGAATGATGGCGCCTTCTTCATTCATTCTTCGCAAATTTCGTGTCAGTTGTTTATAAATGTGGCAAATGAAATTATCATATTATTATAGTGACTTTACTAGCCAATAATACTACGGGTTTATCTGCACGTTGTGCCATCGATTTTGTTTGTGTCTTTCGTCGATTGGATGATTTTGACACACCATTAAGTATATGAGTAGTTTCACTTTTTGAGAATTGATATAAACTTGACTTTGACAACTAGACGGTCCATCTCTGGGCAATCGTTTGCAGTAGTTTGACAGCCTTGTTGGTAACTTTCGATTCGGAGTCAGTGCTCCCCTCTGCTTAGTGATACTACGAAACCTCGTCGCTCTTTCCGAACAGGTATATTTGTGCCGATATAACATTCAGAGAAGGTGTTTTCTACATCGGTAATCGTAGAAGGCTAAAAGATGCTGTTTTGGAGCAACGCGACGTCTAACTCTACCGTATCAAATGAAAACGTCACTGGCAACACGAGTCTTGTTGACGGCTTTCAGTCGGGCGGTGCGGCCATGCAGATAGGCATGCTCTTCAGCGTTACGATTCTGATCCCGGTCGTCGTGTTGGGCATTCCCGGGAATGCGACCGTGTGCTGGACCATCGCCACCGTTAAGAGGCTCAGAACACCTGCAAACATCCAATTGTTATTCATCGCCTATGTCGACCTGCCCTCTTGCGCAGTCGTCGCTCCGCTGTACCTCATCAACCAGATATTCTTCCTGGTGAAGCAACAGATCATCCTCGCAAACCCCGCTTCTTGCAGAACTTACATCTTCCTCACGGCTTTCTCGTTGGCCGTCTCAAACTCCCACATAGCTGGGCTGAGTCTAACCCGAGCAATGGCCATCAGTGGAAAATTCCAACACCATGTTGTTCAGAGAACACAGAAGTTCTCCGTATGTGTCAGCTAGATCATAGGACTGGCTCTCGCCCTGGCCACGTGCTTTCTTGCTTTTGGACGTTTTTGTCTCGTCGATGTACCGATTGGAGAGATCACACTAGCAATGAAAATAACAAATTTCTGCTCTATTTTTATCTTTGTATCACATATAAGTATCATTTGTGTCTCAAATTTTTACATATTATATAAATGCTGTACCAGGAATAGTAATAACCTCACGGCCGTGAAAGATAGCAATGTCAGCAAGCGTGATATTGCATCGATACGCATTTGCTTGTCGCTCATCATCGTGTTCATTATAACGTACGGACCAATGGGTCTTTCATTGGTTTTGCCATTTTTATAAGATTATACCGATTTCTCTTGATCTCGACCACCCATTCATTTCCTTTTCTTACATGAGTAGTGTGCTAAATCCAGTAGTGTACTGCCTCTGGTCTCACAACTTCCGAGAGCACCTGCAGGGCTTGCTGCAGTCGCACGCCCCCTAGCGCTTGCCGAGGACAGAAACCACCACCGCCTTTGAGAGAATCGACAACACCAGAAACCTGTCGTTCGGCCTCAAAAGGAAAGGATAAACCGGGAGAGGTTAAAGTGGTCCGTATTGTGCAAAATATGGAGGTTGAAACAACTGAGAACAACGCGGAAATTTCAGGTGTAAGCAACCCAATATGTGGAAAGTTGTTCTGCGAGACAATACTTGCAAAGCAAAGAACCCGATGCACAGTTTATCTAATAATCTTACGGCACCAACGTAATTTAGTATTGATGTTTGTTAAGATATTTAGAGAGATTCTAGCCCTTCTGCGAGAAGTCACGATTTTAGACGTTTCAAACAAATATACCTATAGTGACAAATGTAATAGTTAACTTCCAACAAGAATTGAGACGGGTGGACGTCTACTTTCTACCTGCGGATATTTATTTTTTTCTATCTATCAACGAGCAGGAAATGTCTAAGAGAAGAGAAGAGAATGGGTGGAGAAACAATTCCAAGCCATTTCACTTCTAGCTCCCGTACTCACAAATTATTTCAAGCTACTTCACTTTTAGCTCCCGTGATTACAAATTATTCCAAGCCCTTTTATTTTTGGCTCCCGTGAAACAGGGGCTCACACCATATACAAATATCATTCTCTTCTGTGTTTGAGTTTGTGTTTATCGTCTGCTGTCCTATACAACAACGCGGCTGAATGGACCAAGACCTGGTTCACAAATGCAATTTCTGATAATGGCTAAAATCGATTTATTGCGGTTTCGTGGCTTTGAACGATAATGGACACAGAGACTACTAAAGATTCTTGCACAAGGTCGCCATCAGTTAACGAAATTCGCTCGTGCAGATCGAGCCTCACCCCTACCCCCCACCACCACCACCCTCTCTTAAAATGTAAGTAGCTATGGGAACTTTTGTATGCCAAACAGTACGATGAAGTAATTTGGATGTAAGTTTACACACGCGTTGATATCTAGTACCCTACTGCTTGTCACTCGGCAGGGAACCAGTGGGGAATCAACAGCTATTGTCGCAAACAGGTATAAGGTAAACGCAAACCTTGTAGGACTGTTTTGTAGATGAAGGAAGAGATAGACAACCAAGATATTGGGTAAAAAATACCGTCCTTGGTTTATTACTTCCTTCCTCATATGGATCTACTGCTGCAATCTTCTTCAAACTTTTTCCATGGAAGTTAGCTTCAGAAGAGCGAATAATGAATATGATTTCTATTTAAAGCCCTACTAAATCTGTTACAGTAACTCTTAAAATGTGCTGACCACAAAATATCTTCCTATTCTCTGCTGGTCTTCTATGAATTCTACCCTCCGAAGGGATACGGACTTTTCCTGCATTAGGAAACCATTCCTTTGTGAAACGTTTGACTAGTACATTCAAATTTTAAGTTGTTTTGATTTCCTGCTATTGTCAAAAATTGGTAATATTTCAAAGGAAACAGAACATACAATGTCACAGTTGAAAATATTCACTCCTATGCATTACATTGGACTACTTTTTGAGGTCTGTGTGAAGATTTGAGCGCAGATTTGCACAGTATCCATGGTTGTTGATTTTTCGAATGGGGCTGCGATTAAATGAGTTGGCACACATTCAATCGCAGTGTAATCTTTATCTTGTTTAAAATTCACATGTAGTCCAAGTGGGTAGTCAATAAGAAGTGTATACAAACACCTAAATTACTTCATTCACGAAAAGTTATTTTCGTTTGAAAGTAAAATCGTGAAAATAATTCTAAAAGATTTACAGCTAGGGGGGCTTTAATGTCATGAGGACAGAGCAAAAATGGTTCTGGTCTTGTAATCTCCCGTTTGGGTGTTTAGCTACTATAGACTATAGTCTGAAGAAGCTATTGGAATGGGTATCCGTCCGATGGGTATCCGTCCGGCGTCCGTCGTCAGTCTGCATGTATGTATGTATGTATGTATGTATGTATGTATGTATGTATGTATGTATGTATGTATGTATGTATGTATGTATGTATGTATGTATGTATTCATGCAAGCGGGTGATATCTTTGACACAAGTTTCAGTTGACTGAGAAAGACAGCCAGACCTAGTCTGCTATGTCTACTACTCGTATCTTTGAATACGAAATGTATATTCATTTCTCCAACAAGTGATTTTGTTGAAACCATTTACAAAACCATTTTACAAGTCATTAAGAGTACAACTTGACCGAGCGATAGCATAATTACATGTAAGTGGTTCATGAGGCTCAGCGCTCTCTACAATGTCATCTGTTTGGTTTCAAATGTACCCGGTATAACTATGTAGAGAGTTTTTGTACGCCAAAAGAATTGGGCCAGGTACTTGCTATTGTCTTGCCTTTCATCAGCACAGCCGAACTATTCACCTGGATTTCCAAGCGAAAATTTGAAATCCGAGCGTGCCGGTTGGCTACAGTCCGGACCCTCGATCTGTAGACGTCAGATGTAGCTTCTGACGTCATATTCGACGGGACCCTCGCTGAAAACTTTGGGACGGGACGTGCTTACCATGGCTCCGAAGAAAAAGGGTAGGCTGGTTTCTTTCCTCCACGTTGGAATCAAAAAACACATGATAGGTTAACTCTAAAAAACACGGTTCGCCTTGCAGTATCAGGTGAATCTTTGATATCTGCGCAGGTGTCCTCAAATCAAATTCGCTTCTTATCTACTCTTGTGTGAGTTTGTCATCGGTTGCAATTGCTTTGGCATGCATTCGCTAGCCCTGTGTGTTCCCTTAACGATATTTTCTACAAAAGAACATCTTTCATACGATACACAGAGTTCTTTAATTGACGTTAGTAGCCTGTCCAGTTACCTGCGTTGAGTTGTGTGTGGTAGTCTGACCCGCTGTCTGTTCTTTTTTTCTATGGTAGGTCGGCTATGGTCGACCTAGATTAAGGCGCTAAATACCTCCTGGGGTCTATGGCCTTACTAAAAGTAAATCATTTTAGCGCGTGGATTTAATCAATTTGTTCAAAATATTGCGATTTTTAAAAATTTTGCGATTTTTAGTTCACAACTTGTCAAGAATCCACTCTTTCAAATCTCTTCGGAGCTAAAGATTCCAGCTAGAGTCTCGTCGAGTGATGTCAGAGTTCGCGTCTGACGTATTCAAGATAGGTTTCGTTTACTAGGTGTAACGTTAAGTAAGAATCTAGCAAATCTACAAGTGGGAATATGTGCATAACGGTCGATTTCCGCGACATTCTTGGATGATCGACGTTGTGTTCTACAGACGTTAGGCCCCCTTCATACACAGACCCTGGAAATCCAGGGTCTATGGTTTAATATTACACCCACGAACAAGACCTTTATATTGAACTCTTCAGATCTACAGCATGCCGCAGCCATATAGAGAATCCAGTATTTCCATTGGCCAATGATACTTCGGCAAATATGTGCTACCCTGACCGCCTACTGGATACTCTCAGTGAATAACCAAACGCGCATGACGAGAAAGCATCAAGACCAGACAAAAACATATGTTCAATATGTCAAAAGAACCCCCTGAAGGGCAGAGAGAAAGCCAGGCATACTAAATGGCACCTCTACGGCTTGTAAGGAGTTCGAATGCGTCAAAGGTTCATCCATTCATCTCTGTCACCTGTCTGTGAAGGTCCTGTATCTCGGTGTAAAGAAAAGCATGGCAATAGATCTTCTGTGCACCGCGGAACGTGTGATGGAAAGTACCTGTTAATTGCAAGGGTGCCCGTCGCTTACTGGGCTTAATACAAAACGACCCAAATTGCGCTTTTAAAGTCGTTCTCTGAACGAATGCCCTGTGAATGGAGATTCTATAATCAGCTATTGAACCGTGACAATAGCATCTGCGGCCGTACCCTCCTCATGTGGAGGAGACGTCACCCGAGGTGACCTTAAACGCAACAAATCACGCGTGCGGGAAATATAGCTCAGGCACGAATGGCTTCTCTTCTGGAATCGTTGAAAACAAAGTCTTGAAAGTGTTTACACCATTTTGAATATAATAGACTCGCACAGTTTGTTCACAGTCAGATGACGCTTGCAGGTAAGATCTTTAGCCGGGATAAAAATCTTCGGCTGTTGAACCGTTTGACGTTAGCTTTCCGTGAATCTAAGCCTTCACCAGCTCTTACTTTTTGTGCATTTTCCGGTATTTTTTGTCTTTCTTTTGAAGGTGGGTTTTGAACTCATGTCGACATACCTTGTACTCAATTTTTTGAAAGTACCCGTATGTCTGCGATGCCAATGAGCAAAGCTATTATCGACTGATTAGCTTTCAGTGAAAAAGAATTCATTCGTCTCAGTCTATAAAAGAGTGCAAAGTGTCGTGTTGGCAAGTCTGATATTGTGTATTCAATATCTAGTACGGAGATGAGTTACGTCATGTAAGAGAAAGACCATTATGAGACGTTAGTGAGAAGAAGGTCCTTACTTTATAAGTTTTAAATAAAACACACTCCTTAATACACTAATTTGTCCTGCATTCACTGCGGGAGCTGGGCGCGCACTTTTTGTTCATGTTGTGTATCTCCTTTGAGCGCGTGATTCCTTGTGTTTACAGGATCGACGCTGGAGTATGACGATGTGCTGAAGTATGTACTGGGCGACTTCGGAAAATACCAGATTTATTGCTTTTGGCTGCTGGTGATAACGGCCATACCGTCCGGGATACAGGCCTTCGCCATGGTTTTCACAATGGCGGAGACGGCTTCTTGGTGCCGAGTCCCGGATGTCGGCAATATCAGCCCACAGGTCTGCGTGTCGAATCTGACCGCCGACTGCATGGACCTGGTGAAGAACTTGACCATTCCCAAGGAGCCGAGCCTCGACTCCTGTGAAGGCGGCTGGAAGTACAGTCAGTGCTACAGGTACAACATTAGCAGCCACGAGATAACTTACTCGGTCTCGAACTCGCTAGAGGGCGTCAGCAGCAACGTGATAAAATGTGACCACGGATGGGAGTACGATAGGTCACAATACAGGGAAACTGTGTCACAAAAGGTAATAACAGCTGCAAGAGACTTCTTGATACACATTTTAAGCTTATACTAACAGATATAGTTCCAAGACGCGTTGTTATTCAGATTATATTTAGAGAAACTAGGCCACCTAAAGAAAATTCTTTCTTTGCCGTCCTTGGATTTTGAAAAGCCTACCAGCCAGCCAGGGGAATAAACAAACACAGACAAAAAACACAGGTGTATTGACTTAAGCTTAGTTTTATTTTGGTTACTTTTAGAAAAATAATATTGTTATTTGCAATAGCGTTAATATTGTGTTTGTTTTCTTCATTGTCTTCGAAAACCTATCAGCACGCGGATGGCAAAAAAAGAATTTTATTTTAACGCGCCCAAGGTAAAATAACACAGAAATTTCAAAATAGTTTAGAGTATCTATATTTGCAAAATACTGCATCATTCGAGACTTCCCTTAAAGGTTACCATGTTGGCGCGATCGGATCGGTCTCGGCAATAGAACCAGAAAAAATATACTTGTGATTGAAGGTAGAATTTTCACCATCTTTTAGTTTTTCAAAACTGAAACTTTTATTTTTCACCATGGAAATAACACAAAGATAGCGACCATTTTGAATTTTAAATAAATGTCTGGTAATATATTTTTCTAGTACCAAATTTTGCGCGTTGACCCCTGATTTGTATTCTTGATTTGGTAAGAGAATGGTTGAAAGATTCATTGAGGAAAGTTTGAGCAAAAGTTTATGTCTTTCACTTTCGAGGTGAATACTACCCTGAGATGGAAGTTTTAGGAAGTTTCTTATTTAGCCATCATAATAGTGTATTTTGTGTCATTTGCTAGACATATGGACGGGTATATATCACTTTCAGTTCTACATTATTTAATTGTGATCAAAAGAAATACCACACTACTACGAACAACATTCCACTGCACAGGCAGGAACGTCTGAATCATAAAATGGAATATTCTATTCTGTTCTGCCAGTTTGATCTGGTTTGTGACCGGTATCACCTGAATGCCTTGCTGCCGTCCATTGCGTTTGTTGGAAGTCTCATTGGGTCTGTCTGTGCTGGGATATTTCTGGACAAGTGAGTAAACGATCATGATTTGAGTAGACTGCCTCTTAGCGCCCTCTATCTGGACAGGCGCGGTGAAGCAAATTACAAAATTCAACAAGAAAATAGCGTGTTCAAATTTCTATATACAACAAGTAAGGTGACACAAGACGAATATTTATTCAATATCCCATGAGGTCGACTGCACAATACCATTTTGGTTACTACAATCCCGCCTCTTTTACCATGTACAATTTTTATTCTTTTTTTTATTTTTTTCCAGGTTTGGTCGTTTACGCGGGCTTATTTTGTCGGTAGCCCTTCTTGAAATTTTCGGTATTGTTATGATATTTTCACCAAACTACGCCATGTTTGCAGTGTGTAATTGCCTACTTTTCGCCGTTGTATATTCGATATATCTCGCCGGCTTTGTCTTAGGTAATTTATCTATTTAGAGTTTGTTACATCCCTTTACCACTTACAATCAACCTACATTTGCGATATCATACCGACGAGTTTTGCTATATCCTGCTTCAAACAATCTTATTCGAGTTCATTTAAATAGACAATATCAATACAAATGAGCCAAAAACCATGTTCTAAAGTTGATAAATCTTTTTATTTTATAAGGAAGATTGTTCTGAATTCATGAGATTATCTGTTGTAGTGTCTGTGTGTCCAAGTCGCAATGAACTATGGGTAATCTCGAGTTCTGTGGGAAGATGCATATTGCACTGAATACACAGTGAATAAACGCCTATTCTCTACATGAATCCGGAAAAACAGCCATGAATATTACATAACCGTTTGGCCTCTGTTCAAAATGCCTGCGTATATTACATGTATTCTATGTTTCCATCTGCCCCAGTCACTGAACACGTTGGTCCCTCAAAACGACCGCTGGCGGGAAACTTGGTTGCCGTGTTCTACAGCGTCGGCTACATTTTAATCAGCGTGTTTGCCTACTTCATCCGTGAATGGTGGAAATTGCAGTTGGCTATCACAATACCAAATGCAATCTTCTTAATCTACTGGTGGTAAGTCTTAGCCGGTCTTACCACGACGTTAGCTGTCGATCGGAAAGATTATTTTTAACTCTAGCCAGGTTGACCATCAGTAGTTAGTTAACCAATCAGCGTCGAGAATGTATTAAAAATTTAAAAAAATGCATACAAAACAATCTTATCGACTGTGCAGATATGTATAATAAAATTGCAACTATGTAGATGTTCAATGATAAAATATTACATCTGATTCGGAAATAGTAAAACATGTTGAAGTTTTTTTCAGAAGAATGTTTGCAACTCTTTGTATGTATGTATTGCTAGCAGATATTTAACCATATTCTTCACATTGTTGTGCTGATTTTCTTCTGTATATTGCGTGCCAATGCATTAAGGTTTACGCCCGTGCAGCTGCTCGTCTGTGTCTTTATTTCCATGATCACTTGACCTATTTTCCGCCAAATTTGTCTCAAACAGGCTTATAGACGAGTCGCCCAGATGGCTGCTGTCGGTGGGCAAAGTCGAAGAAGCCGAGAAAATCATCAGGAAATCGGCACGGATCAATAAAGTGGATGTCCCGGATGATCTCTTTGACGACTCGTGGAAACCTGAAAGATCTATGAATGGGAACATTGAGCAGGTAACTGTCTGTCGACGACCAGGCAAAGTGTGATATTTCATCTATGTCGTTGTGCTTTTCTTTTCTATTTAGAGGGGTTGTTTGACTTTTGGCTTAATAACGATGACGATGATGACGATGATGATGATGATGATGATGATGATGATGATGATGATGATGATGATGATGATGATGATGACGACGACGACGACGGCAACGATGATGACGACGATGATGATGATGATGATGATGATGATGATGATGATATGATGATGATGATGATGACGATGACGATGATAATAATGATGACGGTGGTGATGATGGTGGTGATGATGATGATGAAGATGATGATGATGACCAAATGAATAATTATCCATGATACTGCAACATCTGTATTTTCCTTTGTTTATCTGTAACAGATCGACATCATGTCGGTTTTTTCGATATCTGGATCATTAAAATGCCAGACGTTTCAGAAAAACGTGAGCTCGCCATTTCACTTTCGCAGACCAATTACTTAACAAGGTCTTCTTCCATCATATATCTCCGTTTCTCTTCTTGACGAAGAAAAAAATAATGGTCGAAGACGAAGAAATTCCACCTGGAATACTGACCTTGTTTAAGCTCCCAAATCTGAGGAAAGAGATGTTGATACTTATGTCGAACTTGTAAGTTTCCTGTTTGTCATATTTTCAAGAATATTTGATCAGAGGCCTAGAAGTTTTAATCTCACTACTTAAAATGACTGATACGTTTCTTGAAGAACAAAAATATCAGAGTTATCGTGCAGCAGGAAAACGACGACACTCTCTGTGGAATCCTGGTCTTCCAAATTTAAATTTAATAGAAGCTACCGAATGATGAACACACAGCGTGTATGACATGGATCACGCTGTCACATTCCTATTTAAGGTATAGTACGCGCCTCGAAATTGTGAGACTTAATTAAACTTGAACTCAAACTTTCCTAAAAAAAACCGCCAACCGTTTCCTTGACAAATTAAGAATAAAAATCAGGGGTCTCTGTGCAAATTTTGGTACTAGAGCAAAAGGCGAAAATTGGGACTCTCAAACTCTAAAAATCTTTTCTGATCTACCGCTTGTGAGGGTTCATTTGGAAGCTCTTGAAGTGAGAAAAACTTTCACCATCCTAGGTCTTTAAAAATCGAAAATTGTATTTTTTTCCATAGAGTTAACATAGGGATAACGGCCATTTTGAATTTCAAATATCGGTGAATCTTGGGTAATTTTTTTCTCTAGTACCAAAATTTGCACGGTGACCCCCGATTTTGATGCTTGATTTTGAAAGAGAATGGTTGAAATATTTTTTGAGGAAAGTTTGAGCAAAATTTTAAGTCTTTCACTTTCGGAGGCACATACTACCTTAATCTGAATGTACTTGACAGGAGACGGAACATTGCAAAGTTAGTGATATAAACCAGACACGTGTATTGTGGATTCTAAAACACCATACGCATTGCGTGTGATTCTTGGTATACCGGCTGCAGCCATTCATTTCGAATTCACTTGCCTGGTTTTTAATGTTCTCTTAGATGCTAATGACTACTCTAATACTGTATATTCACCTGATTGGCCTTTCTGATTGATCCATACAGCGTAGCCAATAGCATCGTGTACTTCGGTTTAAACCTCAACACATCGTCACTCGGCGGCAGCGACTACCTCAACGCCTTCATATCAGCCGCTGTCGAAATCCCGGCTTACCTCATAGCCACGTACTTGATGGAAGTGCCATTTCTAGGCAGGCGTTTGTCTTTGTTTGCGACCATGATCCTCAGCGGCTGTGGAACCATAGCAGCCGCCTTCGTTCCTCCATGTGAGTTGAATAAATTGCCCAGTATTGTGAGAAATGAAGATTAACATCTCTCTTGAAGTTGATATTTCGCTGTGTACATGGTAGCGGCAACTACCTAGTATATTTAGCAGTATACTTTGACCGGCATCAAAATCATGTGCAAATAAACCAATTACATGTCTTCGTAAAGGAACACCCTGTCAGTATTTCGGATAGAGAACTGTTTCACATACTTATTTTTGTACTCATTCCAACAACTTTTAGGTGGAGAACTCACGTGGTTGCGTGTAACGCTCGCTATGATTGGTAAATACGGTATTTCGTCATCATTTGCTATAGTTTTCATTTACGTGGCTGAACTCATCCCGACCCCTGTAAGGTAATATTTATTTATTTATTTATTCATTCATTCATTCATTTATTTATTTATTTATTTATTTATTTATTTATTTATTTATTTATTTATTTATTTATTTATTTATTTTTTATTTATTTATTTATTTATTTATTATTCATTTATTATTCATTTATTTATTATTCATTTATTTGTTTCTATTATTTATTTATTATTCATTCATTTTATTATTTCATTTATTCATTTATTCATTTATTTATTTATTTATTTATTTATTTATTTATTTATTTATTTATCTATTTATTTTTTTATTTTTTTATTTTTTTATGCTACCTCTACATATCTAACACACTCTTATTCCGTTGATTTCTTGAATGATATTCCCAACCACTTAGTGTAAGATTCTTGATCCCCCTCTGTCTGTAAGATGGCCATCAAGTTCAAAGACAACATTGTCGATAACATTAACATTGACCCGCCAATGTATATATCCCAGCCTTTCTCAAACGGCTGTGAAAAATTAGATTTCCGCACGATTCTCGCATATAGTTAGAAAGTGTCAATTTCTCGCTAAATTCTCGCGTTGTCTACCCACAGTGTGTATTGGGCTCGAGGGTAGCGTTGACCAGACGACTTTTTGTGTGCGCGCCAAACGCAAACATCCCGGCGTTCACATCTCACTATTTAACTCTCTCCGCCATAGATCAATGGGTGTTGGGATTTGTTCGACAAGCGCTTTCATCGGAGCTATAGTTTCTCCGCAAGTTTTGCTCCTGAAGACATTTTGGGCGCCCCTTCCACCTATTATTTTCGGGGTGGCGTCCATCCTGGCCGGGATAATGGTACTGCCTCTGCCGGAAACGAGGGGAAAGAAGTTGCCCGAAACCATGGCGGAAGGAGAACGCTTCGGGCAGTAAGTTTGTAAATACATCTGAACAGCAACACTTTCCCGCCCGCAACTCTGAACGGCAAAATTCACAGCGATAGTGTGAACTTTGTAACAAATTCTTCATGTGACCCCTTACAGAGGATATGATCATCTACATCTTCATGTCAGAATCGGTTATACGAAATTGCTTGTTGCCAAATTTATAACTCTACAGCACAAACGTAGAACAGCTCTAAATGTATGTCTAAATTCATTTACTTTATCTTAAACGTTTATTTTACACGATATCTCATGATGGCGCCCTTCTAGTTCTGCAAACTGGCCACAGTAAAATGAATATATAAGTTCTGGCATTGCAGCTGTACAGAACAAAATACCTGTGATTTGAAAGTTGTACCTCGTAACATCTCTATAAATCAAGGCAAAATGGTGTTTGTAATTTGTAAAGTTGTCTGTTCTGAAATGTGAACTTAACAGTGCGTTAAGAAAGTTTCATGTATTTGCAGGATTTGTTCGTGGGCTTTAAGTTCCGATACGCATTTTACACCACGTTGACATGAGTGAACGCCGCTGTTTTGAGTCCTCGATTACGTCATTTCCTTTCGAAACTCTCGGTGTTGACCCCGTCAATCAACCAATAGCTACGCTGAATAGCACCTGACAATCTTCCTCCACGAGAAATGGCCAAGAATATAGAACATCGATAAGGTCTTATGGGATATTTGTCGCATGTTTTCAAGAATATTATAATTCTTTGTCTCACTGAGCACCGATACATAATTTTCTTACAGAAAGCGGAATCATCGTGATTACAAAGGCGGCTACGGTGAAATTCGGAAAGTGGAAATAAACGACAATTGCCTCGACACCGACGGTGGTGTCCATGTCGAGCTCGTTGATATGTAGCGCCCTCAAGCTGCAGTGGGTACTGACATCGATACAGAGAATTGAAAAGTTGAACAGTTGCAGTACTTTAAAATAACATGCCTGTAACAATTAAACAAAAACTATTTTAGAATCATGCGCATTTACAAGCTAGACTAGCTGTAGATTTTGACTTTTTTCGGTTTTTTCTTTTGTGGATCAACTGTAGTTTTCCCGTCAACTTCCTGCAGCATTTTCAAATACTTAGAATTCATTTTGTCAACTCAGCGTCACGTACCAGTGTGTGACCTGCGTTAATATTGTCAGTATTTACATGTATAATTGAATTCAAGTGCGGACTTGGCTTCAATAATCGAACCACATACAGTAATTGTTGGCAGGCTGAGTTCTAGGTATTTCGACACGCTGTGGCAGGTCGACCAATAAACTGTAACTGATAAATACAACCAAAAATCTGAGAAAGTTGTCAAATGTTGATATTTAAAGGTAAAAATAGCTGTAGCTTTGAAAATATTTTCATTGACATTTTTCTGTGAAAGGAGAATATTTTTTCTTTTCCGCCCTGAAATCCCCGTTAGCAAAAACAAATGACATCGAGCATTGTTGTCTTTGAAAATGTCAATATTTCACTCCTTTATAATTATGGGATTTGGTCGATTAAATTCAGGCGCGCACGCGTATATTTGCGGTGGCCATATTTGAGTTGCTTAGTACTCGAAAATGACTTGTTAAAACCTACGTTGTGAGTTCGACACCAATGATTGGAAAACGCTAAGCCGTGGTGGACACAATTCGGCACAATTAAGCATTTTGACATAAGTTGCATTTGATTTCAAACTATCTTATCAAAAAAAGTCGAAAAAGATACACCGTCAGCAAATGGGCTTTAAGTGGGTTGTAATACAGATTGTTAACCTTGCTAACAAAATTCAAGCATTGTGTATAATATGTGGCGTTATTGTTGACAAATGAGCTCGGGTCCGGACTAGAATTGAGCTCATTTGTCAACAAGAATATTGGATATTACAAACACACAGATCGGACACTGATATGATTATGGAATTAGAATGAAAAACAGCACTTTTCAAACTGAAACAGAACAATAAATCAATCACCAACAGTTACTGACGGTGAAGAGTAATCCCATCTTTATGATGATTTCCATTTTTGATCAAGTAGTCTGTGTTTCTTGAAAAATAAAGACCACTGTATTACTCGCAAGCATATGTTGTTTTAAAGGGAAACGGTCGTAGGAACTGCGCATGTGCGAGTTTCTTGTTTACAAACAATGTATTTCGTGCACGATATCTGGATGCACCTCATCGTCATAGCTGCAACATTTAAATAATATGATGTAGATTATGACAGACATGTTTTAACTTTCATCAATCACCATCGTACCTTGGATACAGTGTTTACATTGGTCGTATGGGTCCAATACGACCTTTGAGCGCATTTCCGACGTCTGTATCCCTCATTATCATATACCTACATTCACGTGCCCGTGTAAACCCATGGGAAAAGGCGCTCTTACAGGTGTGTAATAAGTTGCCGTATGACGCCCAGGCACACTTTGCCCAAATAAGGTAGTGTGCGCGCTTTTTCGAACTTTTTCGTTGTCGTTGCTACGCGCGTTGCTATCCACGTACATTCCATTCGAAAGCACGTCAGCACGAGATTCGAACCCGTTTCTATGCGCTTCGCTCGTAGTTTTGAAGCAAATTGTAGACAGTTCAAATCTTATTCCGATCGAAATTGGTTTAAAACAAGTGCTTGATAGTCTCCTCTCAATGTTTTGCTGAGAAAGTGAATTTTAACGAGCAGGATCAACTACTCATCTGTGCTCATTCTGTAGTGACATTGGCGTTCGCATAGAACAAGCTCGTGACGCGTTCCACAACAGAACAAATGACAACATCGTACTAATTAATCCGCAAAGTTGCGTGGCTCATGTTTTTTTTTAATTTACGCCCATAACTTTAACAAAATTTTATTGATAAATACTGAAACATATCACAACCGTTCAAATAAGGTATATGATAAAACCTTTACGGCCCTGATACGGGTTTTGCGGACCGAGGTTGTACGGCGGAAGGGCCCGAGCGTGCGAGGGCCCGTACGCCGTACGACCGAGGTTAATGTGACATCTTCCATTAAATCCAGATGTGCAAAATATAGAAGTTCTGGGGCGGGCTTTTTTATCATGCAAGCATCCTGGCTGATAATTTCTGGGGTTTTTTGCCGCTGATATCACAAATAAATGACGTCACCATTACCTCGATTGAAGTCAAGTAATCTTGTAAGAGGTGAAAAACTTCCAAACCGATTCGTCACTATTTCAATATAGAAGAAAAACGAATGCTAACGTTTTAATGAGTTGAAATTGAGCACCTCGTCAGCTTTCAAATTCTAAAAATTATTTTTTATTTTCATTTCGATATGGAAATGTATAAACCTGCTTTTAAATTATCGGTGTGGTTCCATTAAAAATTGTTTTGCCGTGTGTGCTGTTTAAGCGTAGTACGAATGCCACAGCCATACATGTTTTAGTAATATGTATCGCAGCATCATGGTCGAGCAATAAGCTTGTGTGCAATTGTACGACGAATAGCTCAGATTTTCAGCAAAATATTAATTGTACATAATTTTTATCAAATGTTAAATACTGTATCATTCTGACATTGGTAAATATTAATTAAAAGATTCTGGTCATGGGCTTATTCATGGAACTGTTTTTAGCTCACGTGTTCACACACGTGAGCTAATGTTATAGCGATGTCTGTCTGTCTGCCCCGGTGTGTGCATGAGTGAGTGTGTGTGTCTGCCTGTCTGTCTGTCTGTCTGTACGATAACTCAAAAACGCCCAAACAGATTCAAGTCAGATTTATTTTACAGGTACTATATGCTACTTGCAAGAAGTGATTAGATTTTGGTTAGTGTGGCTTGCATATTAGTGAAGTTATGACATATATTTTTTTTCATATAATGGTTTCCCTATGGAGACAGTAATGACAGTGTCGACATATATCAATAAATACTGCACAAAATTTCATGAAACTTTTCACAGATGACAATTTCAGAATATTATGATGATACTGAGAGTGTCATGTTAATTATCTGCTCATTTGCATATTTAATGAAGTTTTGTAAATAGTGAAATAACTCTGAAATTCCTGCACCAAATTTGATGATACATGCAACAAATGTTGATATGATATATATCTCATTGTACTTAGAATTAAGCATTGGGCAGTGTCAAGTAAATAAATAGCTCATTTGCATATTTTATGAAGTTTAATAATTAGTCATATAACTCCGAAATAAAATGCACCAAATTTGATGAAATCTGCTGCAGATACTGATCCGACAGATATGTGACTGTGTTGTAAAGCAGCTAGTAGTGTGAAGCTAATTAATGGTTCATTTGCATATTAATGAACTTTGTAATTTGGTATATAACTCTTAAATTACGGCACCCAATTCGGTGAAACCTGCTACAGACATTGATCTGATAAACATCTAATTATACTGCGGAGCATGGGGCAGTGTCAAATGAATAAATAGCTCATTTGCATGTTTTATGAAGTTTGTAATTAGTCATATAACTCCGATATAACTGCACCAAATGTGATGCAATCTGCTGCAGATATTGATCCGACTGATATCTAACTGCGGTATAAAGCATTAAGCACTGTGAAGTTAATTAAGGCTTCATTTACATATTTAATGAACTTTCTAATTAGGTATATAACTCTAATATTACGGCACCAAATTTAGTGAAACCTGCAACAGATATTGATCTGATAAATATTTAATTGTGCTATGAAACATTGAGCTGTGTCGAGTTAGTTAAGGGTTCATTTGCATATTTAATGAACTTTGTAATTAAGTATATTACTCTGAAATTACGGCACCCAATTCGGTGAAACCTGCTACAGATATAGATCTGATAAATATCTAATTACACTGCGGAGCATGGGGCCGTGTCAAATGAATAAATAGCTCATTTGCATATCTAATTAAGTGTTGTAATTAGTGATTTTGCTCCGAGAGTACTGTTTGAAAGTTGATTAAACCTGCCACATATAATGATAAAACAGATATCTGATTGTTCTGTGAAGCGTACTATGAATGAACCTGTTGTAAAACACGTGAGCAAACTCAGTTCAAATCTGGTTCTGCTTTAGATGTAAATTTATTCGTATACTTAAGGTAGTTCGCGCCCCGAAAGTGAAAGACTTGTGCTCAAACTTTCCTCGGGCAATTTTTCAACTATTCTCTTTCAAAATCAAAAATAAAATAGGGGAGAGGGTCACCGTGTAAATTTTGCTGCTGGGCAAACAAATTATCGACATTTGAAATTGAAAATTCCCACAATGCGTGTGTTTACTCTATGGAAAAATATATTATCGATTTTCACAAAAAGAAGCCCGTGAAAACTTTACACCCTGAGCTTCAAAACGAGGCCTTAAGTCGGAGACAAAAAAGTATCGTATAAAAGTTTGAGAGTCCTAATAGATGTCCCGAGGTACAGTTTGCTAGTATGTGTAGCCACAAAATGATGACGTCAAATCGCCATACTCACAATGTGTTACTTTTGGTGTCTTTTCTAACTTGTCTGTGTGTTGTATGTTATTTGTTTTTTTGGTTTTTTTGGGGTTTTTTTTAGGGGGGTTGGCCTGAGCTCTGCAGATCCACCCCGAATTCCATTGTATTTTCGTTTTTATACACATAGTAATAAAGTGTTATTATTATTATTTTGTGTATGGCGATTTGACGTAATCATTTTGTGGCTATACCACTTGTAAAATGGTGCCCTACCTTAACCATAGCGAATGAATTGGATTGATTTGGTGTGATTTTTTTCAATGGTTTATTTTAGATAAATTTATATGGACACGGAACAGATTCCTTGAAAAAGTGGTGTGGATGTTATTTTATATAACTCGTTTTCAAAAATCAGAACAGAATATTGTTACATTTAAAACAAATCTGAACTGAATATCATCACACGTTTGATGTGTGCGAAGACGCACAGACACCGTCCTGACCTTGAAAAGGAACGATTGTGCCATTGTAGCGCTGTCAGTAGATTGACCATTGTATGCCAGTCCTGGCCTGACCTCCACCCGAAGACGCACAAACACCATCCTCACCAGGAACGGAACGATTCTGCCATTGTAGGGCTGTCAGCGGGGTGACTATTGTATGCCCCCCGAACTGATCTCTACCCGAAGTGACGCACAGATGCCATCCTGACATGAAACGGAACGTATTGTGTCATTGCAGCTTCATTAGAAGGGTGTGACTATTGTATGCCCACCCTGGCCTAACCTCTACCCTGATAATATCTATTGTGATATGTAATGTAGATGAGATTACCGTCAGCACTTGAGGTCACCTTGGGAGATGACACGTTCATGTGAACTTTCTTCTTAATTTGCTTCGTTTAAAGTAGACGGATGACGCCTAGGGGACAGATAGTCGGACCCTCAAACTTTTAAAGTAATACTATTATTTTGGCCTACCAATTGTGAAGGCTCATTTTGAAGCTCATGGTGTAAACAATTTTCACCGGCTTAGTTTTGTGACAATCGGGAAATTTATTTCCCAATCGAGATCACAGCACAGGAATGGCGGCCATTTTTAATTTCAGATGTCGTTCAATATCGGGCAATTTGTTTCTCTAGTACCAAAATTTGTAGGGTGACCCCGACTGTTGTTATGGATTTTGAAAGAGAATGGTTGAAAGCTTACTTGACGGAAATGTGTGTGCAAAAGTTGTCGTTTAATGTTGATGCGCGAACTACATATACCTAAAGGTAGACTGCGCCTCGATATATTATTAAAGGTATACTGTCACCTGTTCCAATTTTGCCACAGTTACCATGGAAAGAGAAAATCTAACCAATCACAGATTTTAAGCGGGTGGCCGCTTTTTAAAAACAGCTCCCTCACATGGGCATTTTGAATACCAAGGAACGCCCCTTTGACCATATATGGGCATATTTCGATTACAGGTGACCTTTAAGAGGCATTTTACTTTACATTACTGGACTGCCTGCGTGGACTCATTTGAACTCTAGGAAATAAATAAAGTTTCAACCCTCTGGTCGATTTGTGAACGATGCAAATTCACTTTTCTCATACAGAATTTACACGGGGTATAGCGGCCCATTTTTATTTCAAATCCCTTAGTTTAAATTCCAGATACAAGGTGTTTTTCGAATCCCATGAGCACGGTGACCGTGAAGAAAGGTTTAAACGTTTTGAAGGAAAGTTTTATCAAAAGTGTAAAAACTGTTTGTCACGAGGCGCGTATTATCATGATAAAATAGCCATATGTGAAAATAGCTGGGTGTAACAAGAGGTAAATTTACGTTTTACATGTCTAGAGTGCTGAGCTTGGTGATCCGGCCGAAGGAAATATATCTAATATGATAAATATAGATGTTTTACTTCTGACATTCGCCTCCAAAAAAGTCTAATGAATGAGTATTTTTTAAATTTGCTTCACCAGATAGCGCATGCAAGTGTTAAACAACAAGATATTATTGTTCTAAGAGCCGAACCTGCACGTTTCGTTTTTGCCCTGGAGATTAGTCTGCTGTCTGTGTGTCGATGCCAGTTGGACGATTTTTACACTGATTCAGTTTCCAAAGAGAATTACATCTACTTGAACCCGTGTTGAATCTAGGACATCCGGGTCAGGGGTCAAATGGGTCCCTGGACTTGCCTTTATGAAGATCTTGGATCATTTATGCTTAAACGCAAAAAAAAATCCTCAACTTTTTAGATCATTAAAGTTTGCGCAGAGGAACTTCAAAGTCTTCATTCAATCTGACGACTGGTATTATCAATGTTATGTCTTGCTTGCCAAAGTGACAGACACGTAAACTATTTCCAAATACATCAGATCATCAAGCAAAGTAATACATTTTATGTCGAAGTTCTCCATAGCCTCATCGCCCATGCAACGCCGAGATCAGTCTGCTGGACTTCACGGTACGGCCCAGCAACATCGCTAGAGCGGTGTACAGTAAGGAAAACCTCGATGACGCTCCTCTGAAATTAATGGAAGGTCAGCTTGTTATTAACGGCAGCCAGAAAGTGGCCAAATATTTTTTTTCGTCTCCGTTGTCATATTTGCAGAATGAAATTGATTACACGTTATGGACATCGCTAACTGGTAATTTGCTTGTTTGTAACCCGCAACAATGAATAGGTCTCACTGAAGTTCTCGTGTATTAAATTTGTATTTTTCGCAAAGATTTAGATTTATTTACTTCACTTCCGCGTTTACCTACGGCTACAAATATTTGGGGTAAAAATTAGGATAGGTCGGGCAACCTTAATCGCACGACTTATTTACCTTGGCCGAACAACACACAGCTCTGCACCGTGGCGTGCACTCTATAGGCATGCACTCACTCGCCAGAGTTCTCCAGATCGACTCGGGCCGCTCACGTGATCCGTGCTATGCGCTCTCTCACACATCACCGGTGAGGATGCGGTGAAATTCAACATGTTTGATCTACCTAGATGCTGTAGTTGATCATTCAACGGTCACTTCCAACAAGTCAACTCTGATGCGCCAGGTAATTTCAATAGAGGCCTTTTGTGCTGAAACGCGCCCACCGTCGAAGCTTGAGGATTTTGGACCGACTAACTTGTGGAACGAGGTCTTGATAACAATGCGTAGTGTTGAATCTAGAGCGCGGCTTGAAGGCATTGCAATAAATCTGCAGGAGTGCCTTGTTCGCGAGCACCCTGATTGTTCGGATAGCTTACGTCAGAGGTACTCTACCGCTACACGTCCGCGGCGCCGTGTAGCAATTCAAGACTGGCCTGCCGAGCAATGGCTCCGAAGAAACAAGGTAATATTCGTTTTTTATAGGATTATTCGCCCTCCCATTCTGTTAGATCACAGCAGACATATTTCGGTCATTGGTGACAGCGTGGTCATTTTATACAGCAAACAAGTTTCTTGACTCTAGCGGAAGCTTGTTCTACTTTTTCGACCGTCGACACTACCTAGCACTAGTGCTTGTCGCGAGACTGTTTACAAATTCCGATTGTATTAAAAGGGACCAACGCTTACCAAAACTATCACTGTGGTGGCCTGGAGGAGCGATGACTCATTCATGTGAAACTCTAGCTAAACGTAGGAAACAACACATGTCGGGGGATAATGATCCGCTCCTAAGAACCAGTATAACTGTAATTTCGATGAGCGTTCACCTTATATATGACCTTTGGTACTCAACGAAAGCTGATCAACGACAGTTTTCATAGGAGAGGTCAATTCTCGGGCAAGTTTTTGTTATGATCGTTTCAGAGACGTTTTCAAAGCTGTCACGAGGTAAAGATCTTAAGTATTCTGTTTCGGTGCCATATTGATTGATGAAGATCATATAATCACCTGGATTCCAAAACACAAATCATACACAGAATCTGATCTAAAATTGTTTAAGATGGCTTGCGGGGATAGATTCCGACTCTCAAAGTGTT
>LD348090.1:98730-114603 GCA_001465055.1 Ptychodera flava
GGTGCTCCCCTAGCGAGAAAAACAAAATGGAATATAACTTCAATGTCTCGTAAAGTTAGAAAAAATACGTTGTTTAAACTTGAATATGTAAGGCAATCTCTCAAACATTAAATCTTGTGGTCTTGTATTGGATAGTTATGTCCCATGATTAAGTCACAATGGGAAAAGGTTTTCATGACTTCGTTGGAGCGAAGTAAAGTACATCCGTTCGCTAAGCGTCTCCACTGTTCACGGTTCAAAAATAAACGTTTCCCCGAGCTAAACTCCTCTGATGTGGATAAATTAAGGAAAGGCGCTCAAAGCTCTTTTCAGTGGGAAGTTGGAAGATCACATCAGTTCAGGACTCTCGTTTGTCGTCACACTATGAGAAGATCATGCTTCTATAGTGGCTCCTCATCGCGTCTTCTCTGAAAACTTTTGGTCAGCTCCACACAACTCTGCCTCTGGGCAACTTATCATTGTCTTGCGATGTTTCTTTGACTGGTGCAGTCATATGCTTTGTCTTGAGTAAGAAAGCGGGCCATTTACGCCGGCCTATGAGGGCGCAGGAGTCACGTTCCCTCGGGGAAACTTTCAACAGCCTATTCAAGTTTGTCGAACACAGTAACCCATGACCTTCAGTACCCAATCACCGAGCAAAAACGTCACACCTGTAAAGCCTTTCCCTACACCCTGCCTTGGGTACAATGTAAAGTTTAATGACCCATAACGCCATACTGAATGAAATGTTCTTAAGATTTTTTCCCGAAGGCAAAGCTATTTTTATATTTCTTTCCTATCGAACGACATCGAACGCCTAATCCCTTCAAGTACTTAAGTCATGAGACTCAAAGAAATTGTTTATTTAAATTTCGGTGTGTGTTTTTATGGTGTAGGGAGCCTTATCATCGATTTGGTGCCAAGGATTACTCGGTGGAAGTATTTTCTTCCCATTAAAGTAACCTTGAAAAAATGTTAGGAAACCTGGAAGTATTTATCAAGGAACAACTCTTAATTTTCACCTCCTTTCGGTGGTAAAACCATTTCAAGCGTGAGGCCTTTATCCACGACGAAGTTGCCCCGAGGACACAAAATCAAATACAAAACGTTTCCCACAAGTTAAAACCGTAATCGCTGTGAGACACTTTTTAAATGGCTTTGCATAGCTCCATTTACAGCCGTTATTTGGACGTTGCAGTAATTTGTCAATTCCTTATTTGCAATGAATATAGGAACGGTATATAACGCTGACTGCCCTCAGCGAACTCACAATCACTAAATTGGTGACGTTTTCACACGTTTCTCTTTAAAACTCCTCCTTTCTATCTTTATTGTCGATCTCTTGTAGTAACCGCCATCAAACAGAATCTCGATTCTATTGATGCCTTTTTTATAGACTACCATCGATACCACTGAAGATGGGATGAAACCTGGAATGTTGAACTTGATACGACTGCCAAATATGAGAAAGAAGACCCTTATTTTGATATGTAACTTGTAAGTTATTATGACTCTGGGGGTCGTTTCGTGAAAGTCAATCCCCCATTGCGTTACATGTTCGTTTTTTTAGTCTAACATCACTTATACACAACAAGCGCGTCCAAAGTGTTTATGAATAAACTGTATAAGTTTTACCTTTACTGAAAAGTAGAGCGGGCTACAAGACAAGTATGGTGCACATCTCCAAGACATTTATTTTGTATCGATCAATCGCCTTGTCATTCCTGATATCTACTCTTATACTACTGATCTAACTTTGATGAATATTTTTATTTCGAGTTTTGTCTTTTTTCTTTATGGAACGTCTCGAGCGGGTTGTGTGATGTATTGCCGAAATTCATATCATAATTTTCAGTCATACATATCGTTTATCATCTGAAATATATCGTCAACGGTATCTCACAAAGCACTCCTGAGAGTTAATCCAGAGATGAGCGCACCTTCAAAAGTAAACAGCTGAGACAGATTTACGTGTTAAAGGGACATAAGCTGTAACTTGTGGCAAGTTTTTCAGTATTCTGCCTCCGTGTATCAACTATACCGTGTATGACCCTAATCCGTTTGTCATGCAGAAATTTCGAGTCTTCTTTTTTCAACACAGCTTGTATGCGTGTAGTGATCATTGTTTATTGTTTACAAATGAATTCTAGTCCGGACTTGAATACTTATTTTCAACAATAATTATGGAGATTATACTCATATAGGTTGTGTTGATATGGTAAATACTTGGCATTAAATTACAGTTTAGAGATTCAATGCAGAAAGTGTAGGGAAACCACAAGACAAAAGTTCTGAAAAAATAGCCAAAAGATACAGCGTATGGAGCTTTAAGGTCAGAAGCCACAGCCGATGACACGTATACGGAGTGGCAGTGCTCAGAAAGAAACTATCTTCCTCTTATATGAAGATAATGTAGCAGATTATGTTTTCATTGCTGTGCAGTCATCGAAAGTTCTCGTCACCTTTTAACTCGGGGTCACCGAAACAATGTGCAAGCCTCTTGATTATGAGAACTTATCGTTGCCATGATAAAGTAAAAATCGTGAGAGAAGTGACTAGCTTCTCCATACCCTGATACACAAGTTTGTGAGATTAAATATTTCTCAAGAAACTTTTTTTTTTGTAATTTCATCTTGCAGTACGGCAAACAGCATGGTGTACTACGGTTTGAATCTGAACACATCATCCCTCGGTGGTAGCGACTACCTCAGTGCCTTCATATCGGCAGCAGTGGAGATCCCAGCCTACTTGATGCCGATCTATCTCTTAGAGGTTCCATATGTGGGACGTCGCTGGTCTTTGTGCGGGACGATGGTGCTGAGTGGCTGCGGGTGCATCGGGGCAGCCTTCGTGCCGCAGTGTGCGTGACCTCTGCCCTCTCACTGCCCCTCGTTCCGGCGATTCGCAGAGTTCCTAATATCCGCCTCAAACTCATATGCGCCCTAAATTTCTCGTCGAGAAAGCACAGATTCCATTTTGTAGTGAAAGTATATATGACCCGGGGCTACAACGCCCACGTTGTTGGAGGCAGAGAAGAGCCATAATATGCATACGTACGACGAGAGGCTGTGAGAGAACCTGCCATGAAATTCATTTAGGGATGGACCGATATCTCTTAGGAGGGGCAGTAAATTAAAAAGCGGATCCTGCAGAGCTAAGATCGTTCTACAAATAGGCAGCCATACTGCTTTCGAAAGAAAATTTTCACATGAATGTCGACCGGAAAGAAAATATCGGAATTAAATATATCTGAATTTGTATGCCAAGCAAAATCAAAAACACAGGATTGTGAAGTCGTGAAACTCGAAAAATAATTGCTCGTTGGAACCCTTGCCCGCCCTCTTTAGATCTAACCGGCTACCCCTTACTTCTTTTCACGTCAGCTGCACTGGGCATTTGGGATAAATTCACTTCGGAGTGTGTGCGTGTCCACAATTACAAAACAGAACTCAATCGTTATTGAAAGTACCTTCCGAATATGATTTTCGAGGCCGTATATCGCATCCTGACTTTTCATGACATAATTCTTTCGAGGAACGGTAGAACTCATGAAATTATGTGGACTGGATCCGATACATACAAAACAATGGTTGTATCAAATATGGGGAGAAAAACTATACACGATTCCACTATAAAATATATAAGCTTAAAAATGTCGACGAAATATCAATTTCCGACTGGCGTACCATTGCTCACTTATTTCCATCCTTCCTTTCGATGTTTTACTCTTATTTTATCTTGTGCTGCCATGTTAAGGGTACAGACAATTAATTAATTAATTTGTTTATTTATTAGTTATTCATTAACTAACTAATTATTAATTAATTAATTGATATTTATTTATTGGTTTATCTATTTATTAATGCATGCATGCATGCATGCATTAATTCATTCATTCATTCGTTCATTCATTCATTCAATCGGTCGTTCATTTTATTGATTTATTTTTTCCTACGTCACGTCATTAGGCAAAAAAAATTAAAGATACATGTATGTTTCTAGTCCTTGAAATTTGGCAAAAGTTATCCGGTGATGCGATCCTTTAGAAACCACTTCGGTGTCACGTGAGATTCACGAGCAGTTATATTTCCATAGTATGTTATGAAGGCAAGGCTACCAAACACATCGAGTCTAATCATTTCACTAAATCGTTTCGGTATTATGTCAGCCGTTTGGTTTAGGAACGCTGTGGTGAGGATGTTGTAAATCTCCGATTTTTTTCACTTTTCTCTCCTTACAGGTGTCGGCCTCACATGGTTACGAATAACGTTGGCTATGATCGGAAAGTTTGGTATTTCATCGTCATTTTCAATCGTGTACATCTACGCGGCTGAACTTTTCCCAACGCCAGTGAGGTAATGGCGCTTTGCTATGTAGTGATTTTACCCCTAAAGGATGGACCTTAGATCTTGTTGGGAGTGGTCGAGAGGTCGTATCCAATTCTCTACTTCCCAATGTTGGCAATTGTTTCATCGGTGCATGGCATGTATGCCTTTTCCCAGAATTTCTAAGTTTTTCGACCCATCAATGTATGAATATTTTTTTCATATCAAACAGTGGCACTTTTAAAACGATTTTTGTCTCCCTTTTTGGGCATCCCTTCCCTAATGGTCCATCCGTAAATGCCGTACCTATGTCTTTCTCATTTTCCATATTCAATATTCACTCCTTGAACTCAATGCAGCCCAGATTTAGCCTAGACTTGCGTATTTAACTGTTTATGTTGCAGTTTGATGCAACCATTAAAGGAGTAGATCGTTTCTTATGTTTATAATAAGCGCGGCACTTTGATGAAGGGAAAGCAGTGCAGGGCTTTTGCAACTGGGATTTTTGCCAAGAGGGAAACCTGTTGCAATATTGAACCGCCAAATAAAAAGAAAGCCTTTTAGTAAAACGATTTAAGTTTGAATGCGCCTCGGAGAAAGGTATACGAACTTTTACAATATTCGTTTGACCTAACACTTGTGAGGCTCATTTTGAAGGTCATTGGGTAAATACATGTATTGTTCTGACTTGCTTACTTTTGTTAAAATCGGATGACTTTGATTTTGCTGAGGTGAAAACTTGTCGCAACACTGAACCGCTAAAAGCCTATTGGTTAAATGATTAAATGTAAACAGAAAGATGAGGACATGCGCAAGTGACGACCTTGCCCCCCCTAACGGATGTACTCGTCTCGTCACAGGTCAATTGGTATCGGACTGTGTTCCATGTTTGCCTCTCTAGGTGCGATCCTTTCGCCGCAAATACTTCTCCTGGATAGACTGTGGTTGCCCCTTCCACCAGTAATCTTCGGTGTTATCACCGTCATGGCCGGTGTATTGGTGTTGCCCTTACCGGAAACGAGGAACAGGAAGCTGCCGGAAACAATGGAGGAAGGAGAACAGTTCGGAAGGTATGTGGTTATAAAATTGAGTGAAAAAACAACAACGGAAATATGCCCTACGAAATTCTTTAATAACTAACCAACCTCGTCAAAGTTGGAGAGTAATTCTCTATTTATCTAGTTTTGCATTATTTTAAGGTTGCGCCTGGAGGACAGATAAACTTACTGTCAATAGGATGGCGGCCATTTTGAATTTCAAATATCGGTAAATGTTAGGTAATTCATTTCCCTAGTACCAAATTTTGCGTAGTGACCCCTGATTTTTTATTATCGATTTGGTAAGAAAATTATTGAAAGTTTCATTTAGGAAGGATTAAGCTAAAGTTTAGGTCTCTGACTTTCTAGGCGCATACTACCTTAACTGTAGTAGTTTTTCACTTCCACGTTAATTTGTCGTGTGCACGTAGTTTTGAATAAAAAATAGCGATAAACTGCGATATACCATAAATCCCTAATTCTAAAGTCGTAGCTTTAGCATTATCCTTAAATGCCATTTTATCCAGATATTATCATCAAAGTTACAATACTTTTACTGTTTTACAAGTTATCAAATACTTAAACACCACCGTATTTTTAAATTCTCTAATCGGTTTAGTGAAATTCAATGCTTATGTTGCTATGCATTTACTAAATGTACATCAACACACCCACCTTCCCCCCTTTTTTTGCCTGTCCGTCTTTCTATCTGTCCAGTGTCCGAGTCTTTCTGTATCTCCATTTATTTATTTATCTATCCATCACAAGTATCCGTCTATCTATCTATCTGACTTGCCAGATGGCTGGCTGGCAGGCTGGCGCTCTAGCCACCCACCTCCCTGCAAGTTGTGTTCTTCTCTCTCACTTTTGCAGAAAACAGCGGCCAAATCGATACAAAGGCTACGGACAAATACGAAAAGTGCTTAACAGTGACTTCCACGACACTAACAACGGCATGCAGGTAGAACTCGTCGACGTACAGTCCGAATTCGGAAATTCAGAAGACTAAATTCTACCCTCGGAGTAGCTTGAAAGGATATCGTTTTGTTTTAGAACATTGAAAGGAGAGGGTCGTCGGAACTGCGCCTGCGCGACTTCTGTTTATAAACACTGTATTTCATGCACCATATCTGGATGCACCACGTCGACATAGCTGCAACATATCAATTTTATGGTGTACATTATGGCAAATATTTCTTAACTTTCATCAATCGCAAACGTACCTCACATACAGTGTTTACATCGGTCGTAAAGGTCCAAAACGACCTTTGACAACAATTCCGACGACCTCCTCCCTTTAATATTAAGACATCATTAGTGTTTTGAAATTTCTGGTCCTTTAAATGGTAGATACCTATTAAACAGCGTCTTATAAAGAGCTACAGTTATACTGCATTGTGATGTTCACTTTCATTACCTTGATCTTCTGGTACTAAAGCACCACGCTTTTGATGAGTTTGAGTTTTGCTATTTTTCTGTTATCATTTCAAAAGTATAATGACTGACTATGCCTTATGCATTTTGTCGCAGTACGCCTATCGAGAAGGATAATTTAAAGTGATCAAGTTTATTACTATCTTAGAAAAAACAGTTTTTATTGTACATGAAGTGCGCTAAGCACTTCACTAAGTATCTCAAATCTCAACTGATATAAAATGTATATAGTTATCGCTCAGGGCCTTTACTCTGGTATATTCATGGTATATGAGATGCACATAAAGATTGAAGTGAGACGTAGTGTATATGCAATATACGGATAGTTTTCAATCGGATTCGAACCCACAACGTACGGCATCAGTCGCCTAGCTGAGAGGCCTGAGACAGAACCAGTCGGCTAAATCTCCACTCCCAAAAAAAGAGTGGTTCAATAGCCGGCTAAGTTGTTACATTTTTCTGACTGAGACCCCTCAACACGTTGTAAAGTTCGTGAAGTATATAGATAAAGATTTAGTACGAAAATGTAAAGATAGCGACTCATTATAATATTCATCTATGCTTATATGTATGTATATGGTATGTTTGTGAATTACATAATTGTATTAGGACATTTCTTTGATAATAAAATATGTCTCTATGACCATATGGAAATAATACTTGTACTGTTATTTGAATTCTAGGCAAGAGTTGCAGATTTATTTTTGCATTTCCACTCAGGCAGACTTTCTCAGATCAGTCTCTGCACAATCACCTCGGTTTACAAGTATTAGTTGCAAGTGGGCTATTGTAATTGATGTCCTAATGCTATGCAAATAGTAGATGGGCTAAGCCAATCATAAACTTGAACGTGCATTTGTGTATTCGCCACCATGTGTACAATTATGATGGTATTGAAATGAAACCACGGCTTGAGGTAGAATACATGTACACATCGGAGAAAATACTCAGATTCTTAAATTATTACAATACTTTAAATTTGTCGTTATATTGCCTATGTGCACTCATCTCGAAGCATGTAGGGGTCGATGAACTTTTTCACCGCCTTGCTTTTTCGTGAAAATCTAAAATTTTAATTTTACTTCATGGAGTTTAAACTTATCATGATGGAGGCACCATTTTGAATTTCAAAATATCGGTAAAGTTTAGGTAATACCTTTTTCCTGCAGCACCAAAATTTGCACAGTGACCTTTAATTCTTATTCTTGATTTGGAAAGAGGAAAGTTCAGTTTAGAGATTCATTGAGGAAACTTTTGTGCAAAAGATTTCATCTTTCATTTCTCAGTTACATCTTTCAGACGCGTGTTACTGTAACTAGGTTTTTAAAATTGAGCGTTCATTGTCATCATATACCGTCTGTCATCGATACTCCACTCGCTATAGCGATATGTTAGACGTTCTGATCACTGTATGGCTTGAATAAATAGCTTGAACCTAGCTGCGAGTTCCTCTTCAACAACCCCCCCCCCGTAAACTCTTTTCCCCTGTACAAGTAGGTGTAGCGAGGGCGATCAACAAGACGGTGATGGTTGACACAATATGTAACCCTGCAAGAAACATCAACAACAACAACAACAACAACAAACAACAACAACAGAAATCAAAATTTAGAGTGGATTCTTTTGACTGGTCTCTATACACCTTATTTGCATCCTTCCTAGGAAGGTGGTCAAATGAAACCTCCAAATTCCCGGAAGGTGTTTCAAATATAAGGTTGTCCCTACGATGCTTCATTCGGGTTAATTGAGAACGGACCGTTTTACTTTCTAACTGCGATGTACATTTAAACTCACAGAGGGCAATTTAAAATGGAACAAACATTCCCTCTGAAAGGGCCACTTTACCTAAATAGTTCGTCTAACCTGATCCAGGGTAAAGCCTTGCGTTTGTTCTCAGTCAGAACGGAGATCGGTAATTTGAATCATAATACAAACGCCGTGATCCCCGTTGAACTTTGTAACTCAGCCACTTATCGTCCTGCGTTCCGTCGGTGTGGTCGTCGCAATGGCCCAGAAGAAGAAAGGTAAGATTTTTACGGAGTTTCCATTTGATCTTGTGATTTCCTTGGAGCTACCGAACTTTGAGTAATACTCTTAACTTAACAGATGTTGCAATGAGGTTTGCGATTCCATCGCACCCAGCGATTTCAGAAATGGTGACGTTAGCCTTCCTTATTGTTAAATTTGCATGTATGTCTCGTCCTCTGTTGCAATATAAACAACGCCTGATCTTTGTTACTGCTGTTCGTACCCTACCCAAGCCAAGGTCCATTTTACCGTGCGTCACATAAGCTTGGAAATAACACATGGATATATCAGTTAAACGTTTTAAAGGAAATCGACGCAGTTGATTTGACCTTGGCACAAATGTCATAACGGGTGAGACCCCTATTGAGAACCATTCTGCAAACGTGGTTATGGTGGTCAACAACAAGAGTTAAAGGGCCGATATCGGACTGTTGACTGTGTGTGGGGAAGAAAATTTGACTATGAAATGGGTTGATCATTATATTTTGAAGGATGGATGGTCAGATAAAGATCTACATTTACAAAAGTTACAAAAAGCGCAGTCGCAGGGATTTTCGACAAAAATATATTCACGATCGCTGAATGGTTTACCCATAGACAGAGAAGCCAACCTACTCCACTGTTTAAACTTTACCGGAAATAAACTGAAGTAAATGTTATGCCATGCAAATCTGAAAATGCAAAATTTTTGCACGCAAAAAAATTCACATTAATTTTCTTACCGCCCCTCTCAGAATCTACTGGAAACGACTCGTAGTGACATCGGTCGATTGAGATGACCAGCCACTGCAACACGCCTTTGGTTCTCCGGTGTTTTTTTTTTCGGGGGGGGAGGGGGGAGTTGTAAATGTGTATTAAAATTCTTACCATACTCGGAGTACATCTTCCCTCCAAAGACTATATAGCAGCTATGAAATGACTCATGGAGGAAAACTGTGAAAAAAATTATACATTTTCATCGCAATAGCTCCAACAAGTTCACCACCATGCGTTCAAAGTTATAGAAGCCAATCGCATTGCTTTGCTCACCCAAGGAATGAGGGCAGATTATCAACCGACCACCTGGTCGAAAATGCAAACCTAATTTCCCATGTCGAAAGCTATATCCTATGTCACAAGACAAATTCAGAATAACAACTCGATTGCTTCCCAGTACGGCCACAATTTTCAGCCTATACCTGACCTGAATAGGTAATTTATACGTCTGAAGAATGCATTTTCTTAATATTTTGCGTGCTACTTTGTGTGAATCGACTTCAAACAAGCGAAACGCTGATGAAAATTTTCAAGACATGATGCCTCAAAGTTTCCTTTGAAGTAGAATCTAAACTTTAAACCCTACCACCTTTGAGATACCTAACTATTTTGTCTTTTTTTCGATCGGAAGCCTACAAAGGATCCGTGGACGTGATTTGAAAACTGACTGGGTCTCTCGTTATCAAAACAATACATTCCATTAGCTGGGGTTACAGGCGTACAGACATTGTCCAAATGTAATCAGGTCAAACATTATATCAATTTTGAGTACAGATTCATTCGTGCAAAGAGAAAACGGCTTGAACAGCTGAACTGACCGGGTATAGAGAGAATTCTCTAGTGCAGGGTAAAGTTCACGACTCTTTTTAACCGATGTACCACTTCCATTATGCCGTCAAAATTGCAATGTTCCCATGTACTCAGTGAAAGCTTGTCAGGGCTGAGAGTGTTTAGGTCAAAGTTCACCCAAGGAGAAGACATCGCTTGCAAAGCAGAGCAAAGATCCATTAATCTCATTAATCGACATCAAGGCATTGAACGGTCAGAGTACAGAGTGTAGGTCGTTCCAAATGATGGTTGCAGAGGCAGGGGAGTGAGAGTTGTGTGAATAACAACGAAGAGATAATGCGGTTATATTAGTCGCCATGTTGACTGCCAATCTATCCGCGTACCTTATGGTATGCTATCTCTCAAATGTGGATAATATGACGGCAGAAAAGGATCAGCGGGCATGGCTTTTACTACAGAACTTCTCAATTGGGTAAAGTGAGCCTCTCAATGGGAGAACTGCTTTGACCGGGGGAGCCTTTGACGTGACATTTTTGGTCCATCCTTTCATATGTAAAGCAAACAATGCATATACAATCGCCCTTAGTCCGTTGCATACGTGCAATTGCGAATCATGAGTCATCGCGGGGGTCAAAACATTAAAGGTGACAGGGTATGTATTTGAAGTGAACTCAACAATTATGTTGAAGGAGAGAGTTGATCGAGCTTGACAGGTACAAAATGGGCACGCTCGGGCGTTATAGTCAATTTATTACGTGCTCGAAAGGTGGTAGATTTTTACGAGAAGATACCAAGTAGGCCACAAACAATTTAATCCCCGTGTAAAGGTGTTCTTCTCATTCCCCGGGTATTACATTAGTAGATGTGAGAAGTACTTGTTAACATTTTGTAAAAGTTTTTATTGAATTGAACTTGTTGTCAACCAAATAATGTCCTGTCATATAAATTTGATATTAAAATGGGGCCTTTAAGAAAACCTGAGTCGGTTATATTCATAATGTAAACTTCCAAGCATGTCGAAAATTTTATGTTTTGTGCCTTAAATAAAATTCTTTGCTTGCCGTCCGCTTGCTGGTAAGTTTTCAGAGAAAATTAAGAAAACAGACAAAATGCTAACTCAATTACAAATAGAAATATTGTTTTTCCAAAAGAAACCAAATAAAAAGTGAGCTTATGTTAATATACTTGTGTTCTTTGTCAGTGTTTGTTTTGACCTGGCTTGCTGGTAGGATTTTCAAAATTCCGAGGACGGCAAACAAAGAATTTTCTGTAAATGGCCTTATATTTTCATTTCAAACTGATACTTTTCTTAGCTGTACAGATTACTGGGTCAAATTGGCCATGTCCCTTTCTGCTGGCGTACAGCGTACTTAACAAAATTGAGTTCGTTTTCACCGGATTCAAAATATCAAGTTAAATGATTCCTTTTGTATCTCAAAGGTTCAACACTAGAATACGACAACGTGTTGAAATATGTGCTCGGCGAGTTCGGGCCGTACCAGGCCATGTGTTTCTGCTTCCTGGCACTGACGGCGATACCTTCCGGAATGATCGCGTTCTCTGTCGTCTTCACGCTGGCGGAGACCGACTCCTGGTGCAAGGTCCCGGATGTTCATCGCATCAGCCAACAGATCTGCAGTGCCAACTTCAGTGAGGACTGCCAGGGCTTCGTGAAAAACCTCACCACTCCTTTAGAAATGAGTCACGATCCCTGCGGAGTGGCCTGGAAACACAGTCAGTGCTACCGGTACAATGTCACTGCCGATGATGTCATACACTATTCAGCCTCGTCCGCAAAAGAAGAGTGGGCTACCAAAAAAGATTTGATTAAGTGCGATCAAGGATGGGAATACGATAAATCCCAATATAAGCTCACGATATCTCAGCAGGTAGGGATTATAATTCATGTTTACTTCTTAAGTAGAAATAATTCCATATTTGCCTGTCGTTGATTTTAATGACCTTCGCTAAATTACTGCATTGCTTGGGTGAACAACTCCAAATGCCCCAGACTAGCAATTGATAAACCATGATCTACACTTACGTTTACAAAAAAAGACAAGTGCAGTCACGTCTGGCTATTACCCGATGTCGCATCGCAAGGATCAAATAAATGGCCGTAAAGGACCCAATTTTCTTTCGACCTCTCATCTTTGAACCAATTCGGCTATCGTAGCGACCAAAAATTGCCTACACTGTAAGCTTGTAACGGTGCGCTTAGCGCGTAAGGGTGTATATTTAAGATTTAATTTACACCCTTCTTTTAAAAAAAACACGGACAACGATTTGCGGGGCTGTAGCAAATGGCTTATATACCATTGAAGACATTAACCTCTGAACTTTTGGAAGTATTTTCACAAATGTTAACGTGAATAGAATGGTGACTTGACGTTAATGATCAATGCGCAATTTCGACCGTCTATGAGGTTAGCGAGTACGTTCGTTTCCCTTTTGGCATTTTACTAAGGACCATAGGCCAAGTGACACTATGTTGTACAGTCAGGGTGACTCAAAAGCCGGAGAGGGAAATATATGCTGAAAGTATATCGAACATGGCTAGTCAATTGTGTTTTCGTCCCTTACAAATGGAGAGGTATCTCTTATCGCTGCTGTCTCTCAACTATGTTGTTACCCCGTTGGATAACAGTTCCAAAACGCAGAAACTATAATATCCCTATGCGTGTATCAAAACAAAATAGTACGTTCTACGTGAATGTAAATCGACGAATTTCAACAGAGATTTGAAGGTGTGTAAATGAAGAAATTGCGGAGGGGAAAGATAGTAGTTAAAGCACTACTCGGCATAAAGCAAGACAGATATTCGGACTCTCAAACGTTTACAATGCGTTTTCGGTCTTTCTTCCATCGGTCTTACTTGGAAGCTCGTGGTATATAAAGTCTTCACTCACTTACGTTTGTGGAAATCAAACATTTTGATTATTTCCTCGGCACGGGGAAGGCGGCCATTTGAGTTTCATTTGCCGGGAAATATTGGATAATTTCTCCTTCTTGCACAAACGTATCAGGGATACTCTTCATTTTATTCTTAATTTCGAAAGGAAATGGTTTCAATTCTTCTTACAGAAAGTTTGAGCAAAGGTTTACCACCTTACTGAAAAACCGCCTTTAATTAATAATACAAGGAACGGCGTTGTCAACAGCCATGGTTTTGTTTCACATTTTTATCTTCTTTGTTATCAGTTCAATCTAGTTTGTGACCGCTACCACTACAACGCCTTGCTGTCGTCCATTTCCTTTGCCGGATCTCTCATCGGCTCCTTCGTTTTTGGAATGTTCCTCGACAGGTAATTTAAATTTAAACTATAGATTCTTCAATTGAAGCTTTAATTATCAATTCCTCAATCTGAATGTTTACGACTGACTGTTTTTGTGTTTTCTTCATTATTTGCCTTAAAGTGGACTTACCCGCGACTGTATATTCCATCGTTAGATCATGCGTTTCACACCTACTGTGAATCTCTCTAAAAAGTTTCTTGACACTGTTCTTTGTCCCTCTGTCCGTACCCTACAACTGTACCAAGATATGAAAAGTAATTGTAATACAGCTGTGTTTGATAGTTTCATTTCATTGTCATGACTTCAGCAGTGACCTTTGGCTACAATCTTCATACTGAATTAAAAAGATGTCCTTCAGCTTCTCATTACTTTGGTAATGTCTTCGTTAAATTCCAATGCACCTCTGTCTGTCTGTCTGTCTGTCTGTCTGTCTGTCTGTCTGTCTGTCTGTCTGTCTGACTCTTCTCGCTCTCTCTGGCCCTAACTGAACATATGTCTGTTTTTCCAGGTATGGTCGTTTGCGCGGGCTCATGTTGTCTGTGGTGCTGCTACAAGCGTTCGGCATCACCACAGTCTTTTCGCCTGACTTAACGTTTTATACCGCCTTCCATTTTCTACTTTTCATTGCCGTTTACGCCGTCTACCTCAGCGGTTTCGTTCTAGGTAAGTATCTACCCTTGACTTCCAGGGAAGTACTGCCATGGATTGAAGCTTAATCCACATTGAGATTACCATATCCATGTTTTCACTACTGTAAAGTGTATAGCTTTTTCTTATAATGACGTAGACGCAGAGGTTGGATAATATGGCAAAATGAAGATAACGATTTTTTATTATTGTTTATTTCTACACCCCTGCACCTGCCTCGTTTTAAGCAGTGACGTCAATCAAACAATGTCAGATTCAAAACATACTGTTTGGTTTTTTGAGCATAGTAAAAATGGCACAAATTTAGGCAATATTGAATAAATATGTATTTTTTTGGCCAATGAGTATTCTCGATTGAAAATAACTTCTTTGTCACTCGATTTGCATTCTCAAACAAAGCTTATATTTGGCATGAATGAATGAATGAATATATTTATTTTGGAAACCGAGTATTAATTGTTGGATAATAATCGAGTTATCATACGCCAACACCATACCTATCCCCTGTGAGTGCACGTGGTTTTATTTTTGTTACTTAAAATTGTGAAGCGAAGTAGTTGTTAAACCATATCTTAATTATTAAATGGTTAAACTGTTAACGTACCCAAGATTTAACATTCTTTATCGAGTAGTCTCGAGCAAAACTTATTCATACCGTCAAAACTAAGGTTTTTACCAAAGCCCCGCAAAACATATATGGCGCTACGGTTAGATGCAGACATTGTGCGAGACGAATGATGACGCTACGCCCTCAGAAATCATGTCCGTAGATTTCAGATCCATGTAAATATCCAACCTTAAACATGTGATCTTGCTTTTAATTTCCACAACTACTTCCTTACCGTAGCTACTGAGCACGTGGGTCCTTCCAAACGCACAACAGCCGGCATGGTGGTTGCGATGTTTTACAGCGTGGGTTACATGCTACTTGCCCTGATGGCGTACAACATCCGGGTGTGGTGGAAACTTCAACTGGCCATTATCATACCACACACCATCTTCCTGACCTATTGGTTGTGAGTAGATCACACACTTGTTGATCGACTGCCTAAGTTGAGGGACTTACCCATAATGTATCATATAAGTTTCACGTCCATGTGGCTACAACAACAGTCCGGCCTTTGCTAATAAACTATTCTGGTCTGATACAAAACATTTAAAGATGGGATGTGTTGATGTCAAATTTTAAAAAAATAGTGTTGTCAAATGTTTGATGTATGATAGTATGGTCCAAAATAAGCAATATTTTTAATTATAAGTTAACCGTGAATATAATATATGTCAAAGAATGATATGATATGATATGATATGATATGATATGATATGATATGATATGATATGATATGATATGATATGATATGATATGATATGATATGATATTAATAATTGGAATCTATTGCGTGAACAATCAGAAATAAAATATCTGTATGTATGTCAGTATGTATGTCAGTATGTATATCAGTATGTATGTCAGTATGTATGTCAGTATGTATGTCAGTATGTCAGTATGTCAGTATGTATGTATGTATGTATGTATGTATGTATGTATGTATGTATGTATGTATGTATGTATGTATGTA
>LD348090.1:116662-127525 GCA_001465055.1 Ptychodera flava
GACAGACAGACAGACAGACAGAGACAGACAGACAGACAGAGACAAACCAACAGACAGACAGAGACAGAGAGACCGAGAGACAAACAGACAGAGGAAAGACGGATTTAGGCAGACAGAGACAGAAAGAGAGGGGGGTTGACGCTTTGACGGGTTGACGCTATTAAAACGTCCAGTACTTGAGTATCTTACAATTATCGTCCCATGGAAACAGTTTACATTTTACTTCCCATTCTACGTTCTTCATTTAGTTTAGCCAACAGCATGGTTTATTTCGGTTTAAGTCTGAGTACGTCATCTCTCGGTGGTAGCGACTACCTCAATGCATTCATCTCTGCCGCCGTAGAAATCCCCGGATACGGTCTCCCTATCTTCCTCATGGACTCTCCACGTCTCGGACGCCGCTGGTGTTTGTTCGGCTCCATGATATTGAGTGGGTGTGGCTGCATTGCGACAGTTCTTGTTCCAGTCTGTGAGTATCCAGGAATATATCACTGACATTACAGATCAGGCTAAATTTCTTTCAGCTATGTATTGTCAGACATGAAATTTGAAATTCCAAGAGCTCGTGAACTCTTCTGATAAGCGATTGTAATATTAACACTTTGAGCACACACAATGCTACAACTTCTCGGGGAAGGAATGTGACTTGGGGACAGACATTTGGCCTCTCAAACGTTTACAATATTATTTTGGCCTATCACTTGTGGGGGCTCATTTTGAAGCTAATGGAGTAAATAAAGTTTCCGCCGGCTTAGTTTTGTGAAAATCTGGAATTTTATTTGCCCTCCCAGGAGTTAACGCAGGGGTGGCGGCCATTTTGAATTTCAAATATCGGAAAATATTGAGTAATTTTTTTTTCTAGTAACACAATTTCAAGTTGACCTCTGATTTTTAGTCTTGAGTTTGAAATAGAATGATTGACTATGAATATTTGCTAGAGACAAGACTGAGCAAAAGTTTAAGACTTTCATTTTCGAGACGAGAATATAACGTACGTCCAGGAATTTGTTAAAAGATAAGTAACAAAGGGAAAAGATTCAAGTGAACTAGTCTAGTCGGTCAGTAGTTGATTTCAATATGCCAAGTCTAAAGTCTTTTTTTCTTTACAGGCGGGAACCTTTCATGGTTGCGTGTGACATTGGCCATGATCGGAAAATTTGGCATTTCGGCATCATTCGGCATAGTATATGTCTATTCGGCGGAGCTGTTCCCGACTCCAGTGAGGTAAGAATGAACCTTCTCCCTTACATATCAAAACAATTTCCAGTTGTTCTGCAATTCCCTCCCGTCTTCAAAACCAATATTACTTCTGTGTCTTAACATTCGTTTTCTGCAGGTCTTTGGGAATTGGCATTTGTGCCACGTGCTCTAACTTTGGCGCCATACTTTCTCCTCAAATCTTACTGATGAAGACACTGTGGAGGCCACTGCCCATCATCATATTCGGTATACTAGCGATCATAGCAGGTATCCTGGTCCTGCCGCTACCGGAAACGAGGGGAACGAAACTGCCGGAAACAATGGCGGAAGGTGAACGATTCGGAAAGTAAGTAAGTTTAGTTGGGTTTAAAAGAGTAAGGCTTTCATTGTCTAGTTTCAGTGAAGGAAATAAAGGGGTTTTTGTTACAATTTGATAAAAAATATATAAAAACGTATGCATTTCTTGTTTTCTATTAGTTTTTTTTTCTAAAAAAGTCTTTACCATTAACACAATTGAATTCAATCGAAGAATACTGCGACTTGAAATTAAATATTTGCACCATTGATGCATGCGCATGTGCACAATAACCGCTCTTTGATTTGGTTTTACCTGAAAGTTTCGAACACTATGGTAAATGAGTGTTGTATATTCAACTTCGCCCTCTCTTAAGGACAATTCTGGACAATCTAGATTCGTCCCGAGAAATACTAGTTTTGTTTATAGGCTGTTGTGAGCTTCGGAGATACTAGGAAGTCCAATGCATCTAGTTGTCGTCGAATAACGAAAAGTACATGCACGGTTGTGTTTAATTACTTTAGCAGAATGTGTAAATGCGCTTGCTCAGAAACGAAGACGAGACTTAGACACGAGGCCAACAATGAATGGCAAGCAAAATGAAAGCGTTTTTGTCATATTCACAAACTGATGAAGAATTCCATCAGCAATTTGCAAAGCTTGTTTCCTTAAGGTAGAATGCGCCTCGGGGACAGATATTAAAACTCTCAAATTTTCACAAGTTTTTTCTGTTCTTAGTGCCACTTATGCGGCTTCATGGAGTGAGAAAAAGTTTCACCCTCTTAGTTTTTTGAAAATTGAAACTTTCTTTTTCCCCATTGAGTTAAAACAGGGATGGTGGCCATTTTGAATTTCAAATATCAGTAAATGGTTGGTAATTTGTTTCTCAAGAACCAAAATTTGCACGTTGACCCCTGTTTATTATTCTTGATTTGTTGAGAGAATGGTTGAAAGTTTAATTGAGGAAAATTTGAGAAAAAGTTCAAGTCTTTCATTTTCGAGGCGCATACTACCTTAAAATCACCTTTAAAATGAAACTAGACCACGAACTGTGTGTGTTTTGTTGTTTTTTAAGCAACTATTTTTATTTTCTCTCCAGGAAACGGAACAAAAATCAGTATCCGGGCTACGGTGAAATCAGGAAGATTGAATTAAACGACTACTATTATTACCCTGACAACGGTGTCAAAGCTCCATTGGCGGAATTCTAGTTTTCCCGTTGCCCTGCAAGTAGTTCTTCACATACTTCTCGCATAATTGATGGTCGTGAAGTGTTCATTACACTAGAAATACTTTTATCGTTTTGGTTTGGTATGTTAAAAGTTCTACGCTTCGTCTTCTTCACTCGTTCAAAGGAGATGACTTGAAAGGGAACCACTTTGCCATACGAATCCAGTGCCTTGTAGTCTTGACAAGCAGTGACAACAAAGTCCAGAACTGAGCGATGGAAGGGAAGGGAAATTTCACAAAATGTTCTTTGTAAGAGACAGGGGTGGTAAAAATAAAAGGCATTTTTTGAGATTCAGAGATTTAAAAACATGTATCTGTACCAGACGGGTAAACTAAGTCTTCAAATATTCTTCATCGTTTATAATTATCGATTCTCTCTCCGGTATTCAGCACTGTGCAACTAGATGTTTGTTACTGGTGTAATTCATTTTAACCCCCCCCCCTATTTTGTTACTTACACACCGGCATATTGCTATATAGGATGGAACAGTGAATAGTCGGAAAGAATCACTTGAATATTTAAAGCAGCTGCAATACCTCACTTTGAAAAATGAGGGGAAAAGAGCTGTAATCGGCGTATGTTGGCATTCGGGCAATTTCTGCCTTGTATTTGTTTTCAAATTCGAGGGCACAGTTCAGCCTACGGACTCGAATACAGTTTCACAATTTTTACAACTTTTTCATGATTTGTGCATCATACGTTGCTTTTGAATATAGAGAGGGGGCGCACTTTTGAAGCACTTCTATGACGTTTTTATAGATTTTGAGCATTAGCCTTCTATCTCTGTGATATTAGACAATATGTGAGCAAGATGTGCTGAAGTACGGTGGTTCTGTGACACCACAAATCCGGATTTTGCAGAGCGGTATGAGTTAAGACTCATAGTCAAGTGTAAATATTACTTTGAATTTTCTATTTTGTGCCCGAACTTGTAAATTGCATCTGTTGTTATCTTGAGAAAAATAGATTTGTAAATCTTCGTTTGTTACATCGCACAATGAGTCATAGCCTCATTGGCCAATCAGTCATCAGACTAAACGTATGAATAAAGGACAGGTTAAAGGTTAAAGTGCAGAGGGCTGCCCGTGGCCGGGACAGGACAAGGTTGGCCAGTTCCAATGACTTGAATGTAGAAATTCAAGAAAATTTCATTATAACACTGTATTTTCTTTAAACTTTCATAATAATCGTGACGAGTTGAAATTTAGAAAATATATTCAAAACATGTGGTCGCCGCGTAACGTTTAAAATTAGAAAGACAAGATCATTTCTTGCAGTTTTTTAAATGAAAACCTGCAACATAAGTTAAGTCAATTTTCTGCACCCTTTTGATAAATACTATCAATGCACACATTTATTGTTTCGTCAATAACGCACTCATTTTTCACACTTTTCAAATCCATGTTGACAGGAATATTTTAGAAATCTAAGCAGACAGGAAATTTCAATATTTGAGTATTTAACCCTTTGAGTGCTGTAATTTTTCCCACCAAAATTTTAGTGCAACATTTTACCAATTTTTGTGAATTTTTCCAAATTGTTTTGATAATTTTGGACCAAATGGACATTGCAGTTCATGGGCTACAGTTTTTTATCAAAATTTTGGAAAATCTGAAAAAAAATTGAATAGGGTATATTTTATAAAGCTGGCAAAAATTGACTTTGGCGTTCAAAGGGTTAATCAACTCCATACACCTTTTAAGGGCTGAAATGCGTCATCAAGCGATCTGAGCTGCATAATTTCAAAATACTTCTGCATCGTACGTATCTCAAATGCTATGTATATATGTACTCAAAGAGAAAGATGGGGACACAGATTTCCTGATAATCCATCATGTCTACCCACTGCTCCCTACAACATCGCATGAAAATCTGAGGAAAATTACGACATTTTCATGTTTGTGTATTCATCCGCCCAAAATTTTCATGTTAAAAATGAAGGTTTACTTCTCATCCCATGTCTCTTACAAAATGAAGTTGTGACGCCGTTAATGTGTTTCTTTTCTTCGGGGAAGGGGGTTAAGCTTAAGAGACCGGACCACCGACATGAAATAGCAAAAATAGGAATGTTTGCGCGCAGCAGTAATTCCAACACGCAGCTATATGGCGGCAAAAAGGTTCATTGTTCACAACACTGCATTATGAAAACGACTCCTCCGGTAGCTCAGTTGGTAGAGCGGTGGACTGTAGAGGTAACGTCACTGGCATCCATAGGTCACTGGTTCAAATCCGGTCCGGAGGAAAAAGTCGCGGTTTTTTTATATGGTTTTTTTTTTTATACAAATGTCAACATTTTCTGTCCTTCGAAGCAGTCTTTTTAATTTATTCTGTTTAAAGCAAACAATGATTAAACTTGCTGGAGCGTCTAATCTAGATCGACACGCATGGGGATGAAAAACTAATGTGAACTTCTTTTATTTTATGTGATACAAGACGCTCTTGAAGTGTACGATAACTCTATCACATTCTGTATAATACGAGAATCATGGAAGCAAAGTCCCAAGACAGCACACTCTTCGGGATCTAACTGATCTACTTTACTGAACAGTGTACATGATCCCTTCATGAGAATGCCAGGATAATTCCAACTCAATGATCGATCAAAAATCCCTCGGAAGACATCAGCATTGTCAAAAGCTGCTCACTGTATGTAATTAACCTAGGCATCACAAAGCATTATACCATAGACAGTGAAGCGCCCTCGCTTCCATTGTCTATGGCTACACATAGGATAACTTTCCAGAGGGCAGTGCTGGACAGTTTGTTCAGGGGTACCTCGCTTTTTGAGACTCCCGTATATGTAGTGTTGTAACGTTCTTAGACCACTTGCTAAAGTAAACGTTACGTACATCTGAGATTAATATGCGCTGATCGTTGATTAATGGTTGCAAATCGGAGGTCAAAGCTTTATCATAAGTATTTTTCGTCTGCACGTTCACTGCCATGTCCACAAGTTAACTGGAGCTCAATAAAATCTAGTCATTCAGTCACGTGCTTGTCGTTGTCTCTCTTAATGAAATCAATAGCATTTCACCTTTTACAACACTTTGTAATTGTTTTCGCCTGCTATTTAAAGTGTGTAATTTAGTGTGACGAATTTCGTTTCAACATTTCTATTTTTGTTTTTGTTTGGGTATGTGTTGATGAAATGAGGTGAAGGAAGCAAGCTAACAAGGATGCAATGTCGTTTCATCAACATAGTTCGTTGGAAACGCAATGTTTCTCTCTACCATAAATTTCCTAACGTTACAATTAAGTATAAAGTCGGATTGTTCGTCAGCCAGCAATAGTTTCGGGCTTAAATTTTATTTAATGTGTTTTTTCATTTTGTTTTGTTTTTTTGTGGGTTAAGCTCAAGAAATCCGACCACCGACATGAAAACAGCAAACTTAGGAATGTTTGCGCGCAGTGGTAATTCTGACACGCAGCGATATGGCGGCAATACGTACATTGTTCACAACAATGCATTGCGTAAACGACTCCTCCGGTAGCTCAGTTGGTAGAGCGGTGGACTGTAGAGGTAACGTCACTGACATCCATAGGTCACTGGTTCAAATCCGGTCCGGAGGAAAAAGTCGCGGTTTTTTTGACAGGTGACTCTGCAGATCCTTAACCTTTACAATCCTTCAAAGCACACTGTCTTTTTAATTTTTTGGGCGAACGAGGGTTAAACTTAGTGAGGTGTTTAATCTAGATCGACACGCATGGGGATGAAAAACAAATGTCAACATTTCCTATTTTGGTCTCATGTGATGCAAGACGCTCTTTGTGAGCTGTATGAAGCGTCAGGGACCTCGCCTTTTGAGGCTCCCGTATATATTGTAATGTCCTTAGACAACATGCTAAACTATATGCTGCGTACATCTGTGATTATATACGCTAATCGTTGATTGATGATGTCAATCGAAGAGCCAAGCTTTATTATTTATCACCTGCATTCCCACCGCCACGTTCAAGTGTTAACGTATTTTCAATAAAGTCTGATCATTCAATTTCTTGTCGTTGTCTGTCGTATTGAAAAGAATAAACTATTTTCCCCTCTTACAACATTTTGTAATTATTCTCGTCTGCTATTTACAGTAAGCGGTGTGATTGAGTCATGACAGCTTTTTGCCATACAAATTTCTGCAAGAGCTTTTGCCAGCTTAAGAGTTAGTGGGTGTGTGTGTCAATATGTACTGACTGATAACAATGAATTTTAAATTTGACGCCTAAACCAAGCATGGCCAGTGATAGGACAGAAACGCCGTTCCACTTATCACGAACACCCCAACCAAGTGTAACAATTTGTTTATCATGTACTAAACGTTATTTTCAGCAGATCGTCCAAATACAGATAGACGTAAGCTGAGCACAATCACCTAAGTTTTCTAGACAAAGCATAAAGAAAATTTTCAATGGCGCTTTACAAAGTGTCGCATGACGATGCTTTCTCAAAGAAGCAGGTCTTTGATGCTGAACGATTATGACTAGAAAGTCTATTCCATAAGGAAGCAGCGGCATTCATCTGTGCAGTCGTAGCTCTCATTTTTCCCGGACGAATATGGATTGCAACGGGAAACTCCGAATCGTACGACGGAAAAAAGAGTTTTTCCGTCGCAACGTACGAGAGCTATGGCTGCTGCTACGGCTACATATGAGAGAGAACGATCATCATAATTTGAGTCTTGTTGGTTGAGTTTTAAGAGAAACTTCGTCACTTGAACGGAGAGATCTGAATTCTAGTTTATGAAATCGAAAACTTTAGTATATACACAGTCCCTCGTAACAAGACTGGTTTGTAATAGTGTAATACTGTCAGTAAAATCGTCTCGAGTTTATAGAAGGAGAACGGAAAAAATTGAGACATGATTCTTGAAGTTGGCGTACAATGTTAGCCGTGAGTTGCGTACAGCTTCCATGTGTTCGCAGCGTTACACGGGTCAGCCGGCATGTACTGTGAGCATATTTTCTGTTTGTCTGTATATTTTCTGTTTGTGATTTAATATAATGACTAGTTAGTCAGCATATTAAAATTAGACTACAATATATCAAAATTGGACCACATATATATCTCACATGGATATACCAGGCTTACATTAGAGCATGGAGGTACTACCTCCATGATTAGAGAAAAGATAAAAACAGTTAACGGCCGGCTAAGTACAAAGCTGGGATCAAGGTACGGGCTGATCGAATCCTTTTCCCCTAAAACGTTGGCGCTCACAAACAGACGAAGTTGGTCAGTTTTTGTTTTATTGTTATGTCCCATTAGCCGAAATGTTCTGCACCTGTGAATACCGGACCCTTGTCCATAACAACGGAGAAAACATCATTTTTGTAGTCATTCAAGTCACTTGGACTATTGAGACTTGTCATACCGTCGTACCGATCGACATGATCGCAAGCGTAGCACTCGTCGCTGACGCGTACTGCATACCATACAATGTCAGCTTAGAGCGTACGGACATAAGCGAGCGCGTTCATGTATTTGTATGGCAAAAAGCTGGAATGGTGTAGCGAATTTCCTTTTGTATAATTATTTTTGTTTGTTTGTTTGTTTGTTTTAGGGGGTTGTCGTTATAAAATTAAAGAGGCGAAGGAAGCCAACAAGGATGTAATGTCGTTTTTCAAGATAGTTCGATGGGATCGCAATTTCTTCACTTCCATCGATTTTGAAAAGTCACATTGACACATAATAACGGATTCAAGTTGTTCGTAAGCTAGAAAAAGTTTCGAGCTTGCTTTGGTTTCACCGACGATCCGTGACTTATGGTGGCGCTGTTTCACTTTCAAACTAAATGGCTACTGATGTAGCTGCAACGTATACGACAATCACACTGCTTGTAATATCGTTTAGATTATTAACCTAGTCTCTTTCTGAGGAATAAATATCGGGCGAGCGGACGCTGCTAAATGTTTGAGCCTAGAGAAACAAATTACCTTATTTACCTATTACCTATTACCTTATTATTATAGCTTATTTGACATATAAAATGACCTCTATACACTGCGTTAACTCTATGAGGAAAATGAGATTTTTATTTTCACTAAGATAAGACTGTTAATTTCTGTTTAATCAATTGGCTTCAAATGGGTCTGCATATTAAGTATAAAGTCGGTGAAGTAGTGTAAATATTTGAACACCCTAAAAGCTTCCAAAAGGAGTGTTATACATAAATATAATGCTTTAACCCTTCCATTTGACACATTCCTGCCATGACGTAATGGAAGCCTCTTTGCTGCCTTACTCTCTTGTATGTCACGTGAGACGGACGTGGAATATATGATATTCGTGATTTGGTGACCGGGTTTGCTACACTTTTCAACTCTCATACAGCTGTAGTTTCGGTGTCTTCTAGTCTGAATGGTTTGTCTGTTCTTGAAGATTTCCTGTGTGTGAGCGGAAAAAAAGTTTAAAACGTCCAGTAAATATCCGATCACCGTCGAAAAATAAACGGCCCGCTTTTTGCATGTCATACTTAAGGAGCGAATTTTTTGTCCGTTTAGGCTTAATTTGCCAGGAGAGGAAGACAAACGCCCTCAAACAGTGCATGCACGGTTACCATGCATGATACATGTTACATGTACAATATAATCAAAGTCTCGCTAACAGCCAATGTGCAGACTACCAGTTGTGGACACCTGGAATAAATTACCAGCCGATGCCATTAATGCAGAAAGTGTGACCTCCTTCAAGAGCAGCTACAAGTTTGAACTTTCACAGAGGGATTCTAATATACTTTCCCATACCCAAACTGAACAAAGAAGTACGTAAGGGCCTTTCGTTTACAGGACTGATCACTGGTTTATTTTTTATTTCAAGTTAAAATGGACGAATTAACCAAATTTTTGGCAAACCTAAAAGACCAATTAACTATAGGATAGGCCTAAACACTTTCCGATTTTTCCGTCTGCCATACTCTCTGAGTTGTGGTACCCAAGTCCAATCGGCCGACTGAATCTCTCTCTGTTCAGGTCCCGATTGCTCGCAATGACCATGCCTTCAAGTTTCCGTGCAAAGATTTCCTGTTTTTTAACTTCGATTATTTCCCTGCTATCGTCCATTTTTATCGTGACGACAAAGCCACAACAGGCAAGGCCACAACAGACAGCGAGAACGTGAGGCCCCGGCGTGAGGCGGAGAGTATCGACAGGGGTAAATGTGTAGAGAGTACTGTTTTACATCAATCGCATGGTCCATTAGTGAAATCTGACTGCCGTAAAGGAGTGTTTCGTCGCAAAGTTAAAGAGCGTCGACTTGTTTTTGCGACAAAATAGCGCCACCAACGGCGAAATTTTGAAAGGAAAGTTTGTGTGTTTTTCTCGAAAAATCTCCAAAAACCTAGGCACACGCGGACGCAAAACAAAGAATTTACTTACTTTGGCCTAATTTGTTTCTCAAGTACCAACATTTGCACGGTGACCCCCCCCCCGCCCCCCGGATTTTTATTCTTGAATTTGAAAGAGAACGGTTGAAAGTTTACTAGAGAAAAGCAAGAGCAAAAGTTTAAGTCTTTCATGTTCCAGGCTCGAACTACTTTAAAAGGCAAATCTTCATGATATCCTGGATATTTAAGATCGTGGTGATCTTCAGTTAGCACGAAGCCCTGCGATCTGACGTGTTTATGCCAATTTCTTGGTTGTAGGTACATAAGGGCGTTGTCACATACCTTCCCTGTTGTTCGCCTTCCTCCAAGGTTTCGGGTAACTTCTTACTCCTTGTTTCTGGAAGTTGTAGCGTCAACATTGCCGCGGTTAGAGACGTCACTCCGAAAGCTACAAAAGGAAGTGGCTTCCAATACTTTTTCAGCAACAGTAACTGCGGTGCAAGTAACCCTCCCAGACTAGCACTTGTCGAACATACGCCAACACCGATGGATCTATCATGTACACAGCATGAAAGGTAAATAAGTAAATACTGAAATTCTGTAATAACTTTGAGCTCTAATCAATGAGAAATAGGAAAGATAGTCATTTCTGATCCTGACATAACTTTTTTCCCCAAAGAATTGAGTTACAGTGTTAGCTGTATAGCTGTCCTCCAGAAACCGCAGCTTCTTGCAAATGCTTTCTTCCAGTGTACCTCCGACCCCCCTTATCCCTTTGCCTCATCTCTCTCTCTTTCTGTCTCCGTTTACCTATCTCTCTCTCTCTC
>LD348090.1:134006-159737 GCA_001465055.1 Ptychodera flava
TTAAACTAAAGGTTTAAGAAAAGAAGGATTTGTAAGCATTCCTCTTCTCCTTTTTTCTATTCTAGATCTATTGGATACTGAAACGTGCGTGCGTTATCAACGTTTGCTTCATAAGACTGCTAAAGGGGAGGGTTGTCGTGTCGTCTGCTGCAGAGCTATAGGGCAGTACTAGACACATGCAACGGGTATGTTGCCATGCACAACATATAATTATTAATATCCAAAATTTTGTAGGCCTCCCTGGATAAATTTATAAGCATTTCTCTTCTCCTGTATATACATTCTGCTGTCCTATATTTTCTTTTTCAGAGCTATTGGATACTTGAACGTGCATATTAATGTTTCCTTCATGCACATTATAAAACACCCCTTATGTATATCCACAATTTTGTAGGCTGCTGTGCCGAAACATGTGACCACGGGCGAAGCAGCTTCATGGAACGGAGGACGGACGCAATCATAGTTTGTTTGACAAAGTCTTGCCGTGATTTGAGAGCTACAAAACTAGTGAACTATGAACAGACATTATCATGTAGACTTTGCTTCGCAGTTGTTCGGCATTTTCACTGTCAATATCTGGGAAGCGGTAATGTGTATCAACAAGAAAGTCGCGCAGCCGCAGACGGAAAAGAACCCTCCCTTTAAATGTCTGTCACGACTACGGATGTAACTTGAATTTTGACAGCGACTGCCCACCGTGGTGCTATCGTGCCTTCAAAGAAATTGCAGGCTTCTATCCCCGGATGAAATTTGCGACGTGAACCCACTAATTACATAATAATCTAGGGTCTTAACATCATGTCGTCAAACTATCTGAAATATCATCCACTGTAACTCTCATGAAATGCCTCTGAGATTGTGGGCTACAAAGTACTATAGATAAAAAAATATATTATACAAGGAAGGGCGACAGTAGAAAAGCATGATTGGGGGGAGACAGAGAGGCGACAATTAAAAGTATACTGTCACCTGTTCCAATTTTGCCTCAGTTACCATGGAAAGAGAAAATCTAACCAATCACAGATTTTAAGCGGGTGGCCGCCTTTTAAAAACAGTGCCCTCGCAAGGACATTTTTGAATACCAAGGAACGCCCCTTTGACCATATATGGGCATATTTAGATTACAGGTGACTGTATACCTTTAATCATATGTGGTTGTGACTTTTTGTCATAAAAACATCCACTGGGCATTAATATCAATTTCATTATCTATTGGAAACATTTTAAAAAATTTTTCAGATTATTTTGTGTAATTAGATGATGAACGACAATTGACTTTGAACAATATCATGATTGACAGATCAGCAAGCAGACAAATGTGATTATCAGAAACGTTGACATATTACATATATCCCACTTTTGCGATCTATGTGCTAATTATGTAATAGTATTGCTCTAAAATGTATTTGTATGTAAAAGTAGTTTTACGATTCGAGCGATGATTGAGATGACACCTCTTCAAACTTTCAACACTAAAAATATTTTACAGCTGGCGTGACTAAAATTGTTTGGTATACTGTGAAACATTAATATTACGCATTTAACCTGTGAATAGGCAATTCACATCAAAACTTGTCGCAACACTCTCAGTATTTTAGTGATCACACCGGCCGTCGTATATCGAGTCACAAGACTACGCTAAGGTAGCATGCGCCTCGGGGACAGATATTGAGACTCTAAAACTTGTACAATTCTTTTTGGTTCAACCAACGTGTTTTGAAGCTCGTGGATTATAATTTCACCAGATTATTTTTGTGAAAACTGGAGGTTATCTCCTCCTCATGAGAGGTAACACAGCGATGGCGGTCAGTATGAATCTCAAGAAAATATTGGGTAATTTGTTTCTCTAGTAACAAATTTTGCACTGCGATGCCTGATTTCCAGAGGGACTAGTTTAACGTTTCTAACGGAAAATTTGAGCAAAAATTTGAGATTGTCATTTTCGAGGTGCGTGCCAACTTGTCGAATTTGAAATTCTAAGTTCTTCTAAATATTTGTAAAGGTCTTCTAATTAACACTAAATGACCTACCTGTTGAGTAACTGTTGACTTATACTGTGACGTGTCATACTCCCAGCCCAGGTCACACGGAATCGTACTGTTCGCATATAAGGACGGGGCAAACGGATGCAGTAGTTCGACCACACTTACTCCGTGAAAACGTTCACACTGGCTAAATATGGTAACATTTACACATCCATCATCTACCACTTCGTGTGGTATGGTCCTGGTCTTTACGACCGTGTCGCAGTCAACCTGGTGAGTTGCGTTCTGGCACAGTAGTTCGCTGATGTTTTCAGCGCCGGGAACCACGCACCAGTGGTCGGTCTCCGCCTGTATGTACACCGGGGCGAATGTCTGTAGTACCGGGCTGAGCGACGTCAGCCCCAGTAAGAGAAAACAGAACTTCTGATACGTGCCGAACTCTCCCAGCACGTATCGTAGCACATCGTCAAACTGCAACATATCCCAAATTCTTCAATGCAGGCATAAATCTTTTGAGGGTTTTCAGCCTTGTACGGGTGTAGCAGGACCCACATATGGCTTTGTAAACTTCAAATCTTTTATGATCTGTTTAGACATCTAAACAATTAGGGTCAGATGTCAAGACCTATATGAATTTGTACACAGCGTTGAATGTGAACAAACAATGCCGTCACTTGAAGCTGAAGGATATTATTATTCAGGAATGATTGGCGAAAACTTCAATTTTCCACGGCGTTTTACTGACAAAATAGAATAAATTCCGGCACAATTGAAGACAACCACACTGCCTGTTGTCATTTGTTTGCTGTGTACATGTATGAACATTTGAATTGTTTACATTTGCGTCTGCTGCCTTAACGTTAGCATTGTTTTATTATTGATATCATGTTGAGTACTTGCTTGATGGGGCAAAGGTTATGTATAGCGAACAAACAGACACCATTCCGTGCGAGAGTTGACTTGCCTACATTACAACTACTATTAAATGGTTTTGTTTGTGCACCTACGGAGAGGTGATTATTGTCAACCTGTCATACGTTGATGTTTACAACAGTATCATACTCGCTCCCTTTTATCATAAACTTCCTGTCTGCAGAGCGTTGAACTCTAGCTCTCTGCTTCGCACTCAGGCCTTGAATTGACAGTTTGACGCAAGTCATCCATAAGGATTATCAATCAAAATACATTATTGCTCAGGGTGAAGGAAAAACATTTAGTCAAAGTTACTTTAAAATTGAAACATTTTTGAACACACACCATGGAATCAATCAGTACATAATATGAATATGAATATGAATCGTTTTGTCTTTCTGTAATGTCATAATTTACTTGGTACTGGTAACAGTTGTAGCGTACAATACTCGGTCATTGTCCCATCAGGAATCAGAGAATGACAAGCAGTGTAAAGGTCGAAACATAAATATCACTATTTTGACTTTTATCGGTCCAGATGGGAGATGAAAACTGGACCTTCATAAAGTAAAATCTTAACAACTTAGCTCGTTTATTGATCCATTCTTTTAAAAGGATTGGGGATTCAGAGCCGGGCGGTTTCGACCGTGCTGTCTTCGCTAGGTGACTAGATGCCGTACGCAATATTGCCCAACAACTGATGTTCGCGTGTATTAAATGCTAAATTAGGGGAGGAACAAACAGACAAAGAGAAGCACAGATACAGATCGGCACAACTTTAATTCTTCATGTGGACCCGATGTTGAAAACATTTATAGAATAACATGGACCATTGTCCATCCATGATCTGGGCTACCATAAACTTGTTCATGTATATATGAAAGTAGTTATCCTTCCAAAACATACAAACACATTTTGCGTGCAAGTAGACTCGCACAAAAAACGATGCTTCCGGGTTGACAAAAACTTTATAAAAAGCAAACTCAGAAAAATATGGCGTATTTTATTTCCTTTTTACACAACAGATTTATGGATATATAGTTCCATACAATAGATGGCATGTTCCAAATATATTTCAGGGCTTGATTTATAATGCTCGTTAATATTCTGGAACTAAAGATTGTCGCAAAATATTGCGCAGAAGAAGACTATCTTTAACTCCTTTATCTAATGTGGTGTTAAGGATTACTGGCACTTGACAAGAATGCCCGTTAAGATTATTTATCCTTCATAATGTTGTCTTACCATTTTCCTCGAGAAGAGGTTCGAATGAGCTAAGTATTGAGTTGAAGGGACTTCCTTTAGGAATTTCAGAGGATTTGTACAGTAAGCCTGCGATTTTATGGTATCGCTGCTGTCGTCGTTTTTCCTAATACTTTTACATCGACATTTCTTGCATAAATTCCAGGAAGAACTGAATAAACATTTCAGAAACGCTTTGATCTATATAAAATATGATGCTGTACAGCAAATAAATGGACAATAAGAGAAACGTTTGAAAAAATCTTCTAAAATGTTTACGGTAATGAGACTAAAAGTTCGACACACTTATAGAAATTCGGTCACCTGACTTGAAAATAGCGAATGTTAGTTTTTGCTTTACACAATCCAAAAATCCTCATGGCGCCAAACTGTGTGATGTGACCGACATTTCGAAGGTAAAATGGTTGATGAGTCTATTTTACTATATATGGGAATATATAAATTTTGTGGTTACTGGGTAACTTTCATGCAATATCTTTAAAGACAAATGCAAGACCTAATGTCATTTACGTCACGTAATTGAACCCTCTTGATCTTTCCGTTGACTACTGCAGAATTGAAGAAAGATGTTTCGCCGTGAACAGCACGAATCTCTGACGCGTTTTGAGATTCAAAGCCTCGACAATTCACCATTTCCAATTCCACTTACATCCTCTTCTGGTTTGGGAGCTTTCCTGAGAATTAAAAAAGAACGAGTTGAAAAACTTTGAAAACATCAATAAGTATACTTAGGAGCGCTATTTTTCATGCGCATGTGCGTTACATCGCAGACCTATACAGTGTGGCACATACTGCAAATTGGCTGGTCCCCGCCTCAGTGACTAGCACAAAGAGGCAGGTAAGGGGAAACCGCAATGTATCGAATTACGAAATCTGATTGGTTGAATCATGGGGCGCTGTCATTGGCTGTTCAATTATATTTGGAAGTAACGCTAAAATTATCACAGTTTCATGATGCGAACGTGGCTAGAATTTAACCAAGGATTTAATTACCATTTGTACAAGTTTTGAAATATTGGCAGCTACCAGATTAGACTAAAAAGCACGCGACAAAAAATGATGCACTATGTGCGGGCATGCGCAATTAACAACTTCCGGGAGACCAAAAACTGTCTCATTTCAAAATGGCAGTTTGCCTGTGTCTGCGTCTTACTACGTGCTGCGTCTAGTCACGTGAGACGCAGTGATCAGCGAAATAATGCAAACAGCCAGAAAGAACGAGTGGGATGATAAATTGCAAACACACAAATTGTTGCTTTTGATCTATGAACTTTGACCTTTGCAACTGAAATATTGCCATTATTCGTTTTCACCATTGTTTTCTTCGTAAAAAAAAACATTTTAATTAAGGGACCGATGTTGCTACATGTGAACTGCATGTCAGAGTACTGGGTTCGGTGCTTCTGGATGCAATTGAAATTATATAACCATGATATAATATATACATAGAAATGAGCGCCCTCAACCACTAAGAAGTGCCTACTTTCCAAACTGCTCTCCCTCCTCCATGGTCTCTGGTAGTTTCTCCCTCCTTGTTTCCGGAAGTGGTAACGTCAGAATGCCGGCGATGATCGAGGTGACTCCGAACACTAGGAATGGAAGCGGTTTCCAAAGGTCACCGAACAATAACGCCTGAGGAGCCAGTATGCCTCCAATGCACGAAAACATAGAACACAATCCTATACCGATAGACCTGAAACGAAAGATAGACTTGCGGATTACTAGTAAACCAACCGAGACCATGGTAGCATTTGCTCAATTAAATGGCAAAAAACATCCACTCCAATATTATTAAAACAGGCTCCATGCAAATCCCTTCATAAACCCGCGGTACTGTCAACAATGGCGGCATTACGTTGAAATTGGAGCGGTGATGCGAGGTATATATACATTGTTGTAGAAAACTTGGCGGGTCCACTGCTGTGAACTGAGCTTGAATTAATTGTTTGTGTCTGTAGTACATGCTTGTATACTGCTCTCTGCATACAGTTATATTGAGTTGTTTTATTAATTTATTTATTTGTTCATTCATTTATTTACTTTGCTAATATTTTCAGTTTTTCAATTATTTTCTCGCTCGAATTAACACTGACCTCACCGGAGTCGGGAATAATTCCAATGCGTAAACATAAATCATGCCGTAGGAGGAAGTGATGGCAAACTTTCCAATCATTGCGGATGTTATCTCGATCCAGGCAAAGGGTCCACCTGTCATTGATGAAGAGTAAAAGTTTACTGGAACTGTTCGTTTACTCCATCAATTGAGGGTGGCGTCATCGGCAACGAAGAAGATGAAGCACACGAACAAACACAAGAGATATTGTAAATAGAGCAATTTCACTTGACTACAAATACAAAGTAGGTAAAATTTTTAGTGACTATGAAAATTGCTATGCAATTAAGCAACTAGTAGGGCGCCCTTAATCGAAAGGTAGCATGTACAATTCCAGCCTCCTCCACCACCCAGTTCATCCTCCTAGATTCGAGTGTGAACTGTTTATCGATACTGACAAAATCCCCACCATGAGTAATGTCATTTTTGAAGTGTTTTTGTGCAATGTTCCTGCAATGAGTCCATTACCACATGTGGCATTACTCACAGGCCGGAATCAAGGCAGCGCATATGCACCCTATTCCACTTAATACCATGGTGATACATAGAGACCATCTGCGTCCGAGGTAGCGAAAGTCCATCATCCAGATGCCTATGGCATATGCAGGGATCTCGACCAACGCGGAGAGAAATGCGTTGATGTAGTCATCCCCGGCCAACGCAGAGGTGTTGTATGAAATGCCGAAGTATACGAGACTGTTTATAGTCCTGAAAGGGAAAAATCGTCTCAAGATCATTAAACTTAAACTAGAGAGATTTAACATATATCGCAAGGATTCATCGTGTCTTTTTTATTCTTTTAGGTCACTGCTATCAACTTTTAAAACATAAACAGTTCACCGAGCATATTTCTCCGAGGGGACAAGAGCACAGTAACAACTGAAAATGTCAAATGAAATACAGGATAACTAAAAAAACATAAAAACTTCATCTCTTGGAGGTTCATAGCATTCTGTACCAAAATCTGCCACATGTTTCTGTTGTACAATTTAAAAAGATATAGTTTTATTGGAACACTGTTGTACAGGTTACCATTTGAAGCCATACATACAATAATAACACATGGAGTTGGCATACCTTTAAATTTAACATTTGCATTAAATTTGAAACAAGGATGTATGGACGGCTCAAATAAAATTTGTCTTACGCTATCTTTGGAAGCGTTTTATCGTTAAACCGTACAATATCTACATGTAGAGGCAACCTTACCAGATATAAAACATTATCAAAGACTTCTTTCTCATGTTGGGCAGTCGAACCAAATCAAGGGAGCAATATCTTTCTTCGCTTGAGATATTTTCTTTGCTCTATGGAATTAAATGCATATTTCAACGTAGAAGTGCCATGATTCACCCTGTGTATATCATCAGAACATTCTATTTTGCCATTGTCTCGGACCTCTCTACACACAACGCAATTTGTCCCTGGTCCGTTACCCAATCGTCCGTGTTATGTTTTCCTCCCATTTGTCTAATTCAACAGGTATAACGTGTCGTACCCCCGGGCCGGAGTTCTTGCGCGTGCTTTCTACGAAACCAGTGCACTAGAGTATGCTAGGCAGACAAAGGATACTCACTAAACTTGGATGTAGATTCATTAATTCTCAGTGGTCGAGATCACCTATCCGAAGGGGCAAGAGTCTCCATGTTTTATCACTTTTTTCAACATGTCACGCGACTGTGTTTAAGTAAAGCTCAATGATCGGAATTTCACATGAGGTGTTACATGTGATACATAGCCCTTTTATTTCATACCTGCTCATTCAAGGCTGGTATCCATGTGCCCTCGAAAAGATGAGCTGGTACTTCCACTTTGTTGATCTTCCCACATTTTCGGATGACCATCTCTGCTTCTTCGTCTTTTCCAACAGAAAGTAGCCATCTGGGAGATTCGGGAATAATCCTTAATTGGTGATGGAAAAGCAGAATAAGTACGAGAATGCCGGAAGTAAATATTCAAAGGATTGATTTAAAAACTTTACCACTTCTAAAAATTAATATTTTGAACGTCTTGCAATGTCAAGGTATTGACAGGTTATGACCTTTCATGCATACCCAATTTACACAAAGTGACTATTGCTAGGAATTCCCTGCATTAAGAATATCGCCGGAGCCCCGGATTCTTAACCAAGTGTGACGTAATCATTTTTGAAGATTCTGAACTTACGATGTATCTACAACATTGACTTCACTGTAGAACATTGGGTGGTTTCTAGGTGTACAGTCGACATCGCGTGATGATGGGTCAGGGTCCTCCGCTAGTAATGGCGTCATTGCGTGTTTTGCCTGTCCGCTAATTGATTCAGTATCGAGACCCTGGTATTTGTAATAGTGCAATCTTGCCACTGGTCATGCATTTATTGCCAATTTGTAAAACGTTTTTCACGTCTTAAATGCCAAAGGCTGCCTATTGTTCATGATATCACGTGGAAATTAGAATAGGTTCAATAATCAGTATCGTTCAAGGTAAATAATAAAAAAGAATTATAACAGGTCCAAGGAACAAGTTGAAAATGACAATAACAATAGGGAGATCTTGAACCACTTTTCAGTTGTGGTACCAGGTATCTGAAAAAGCATGCCCTGCTAGCATGCTACACCCGTCACGATTTACCTAAAGTGACACTTTTCATGTAATCAAGTAAAACCACCGAATTACTGTAAGTTGTGATTCAAGTTCAAAACTGTTGTCACATCCTTTCAGGAATTGAAGGGTCATATTTCGACACAACATCTCCCGGTCTACCATAGAGCTCCTCCATGACCTAACCTATCCAGTTCATCACATGCTTACTCACACATCAACAAAACTTATGAAATTGCAACAAATTTGACCATCAGACTGTCGGTTTATCACTTCATAATGGTACGATGGTTCTGTTATAGTCCTTCTTGCGCTTAAGTACAGTGAGAACCAATAACTCAAAGCATATCAAAGTAAGGTAAAGCGTTAAGCAAACAAAGCCAAAACACTGATCCCCTGCGCAATCAGGCAAATCTCCATTCTGTCTGGATTCAGTACAAATTTATCATTACCACCAGTAAGTCAGGAACAGAACATTGGGAACTGTGATGACCAGCTGCAGTATGCACCATTCCCGGATGAAGTAGGCGTATAGGGTCAACAACATGTACCCAACGCTGTAGAACATTGGGTACACCATGCCGGCGATTGTACGTTTACTGGGGCCAATGTATTCGTTAGCTAGGAATAAAGAATTAAAAAATACTGATGTCAAAAACGACATTGAAGTAATCAAGCAACTTGTTCCGTAAAATCTCGTGTGATTTAGCACTTTTATTCAGTTGTTCCTCCAGACTTAATTCGTTAAACGGTCTAGACACTGTAGCTTCAATATTTTTTACCTTTATTTGAGGGTCAACTTCATCTCGTGGAACGCTTACAATATTTATTGGTTAACAGTATGCAGACGCTGTAATGTATTAAATCGATAAATTCAGCGTAGCTTTCATCTTGTTTTGATGAATGTATGTTCAGAGAACGTTGTAAAACATGTCAAATGTTCGCTATATATGTCTGTTTGTTTACTCAAATCGGACTTTGCAAACTGAGGCTCATACATCAGATGATGGTTTTAGCACGATCGACATGGCAGCATTTGATTGTTAAATGGTCCAGGCATCGCAACGTGATAAGTTATGGCCCTTTAATTCGTACGTCAGTCTGATGTTATCCAATAATGTTTATCACGGCATCTAATGTCTCAACAAGGACAGCATCGGTTTTCTCAGCGTCAGTCATTAGTTCGCCACCAATTACTCTTATCGTTTTCCTATTAAATTGGAAGTTTTGTCCCTTTTTCGCAACTCAGCCCTTCACAACATGTCTATGTATATTTCTACACATAGCAAAGACATGACACAGATATGATAATCTAGTAACACTTGGTAATTGAGTTCTACAAAGTGTTAAAATCATGTACAAATTGACGTTATATATCTGGCGATTTAAACCATGCATGGAAAAATGATAGTAGGTGCTCGTCTTTCCAATGCTGTTCCTGATTGTGCAATGGGCATTAAAGCGTCTCCCTGACACTGACCTGTGAAGATTTCAATTTTCAATTCATTCATTCATTCATTCATTCATTCATTCATTCATTCATTCATTCATTCATTCGTTCGTTCGTTCACTCGTTCGTCCGTTCGTCCGTTCGTTCGTTCATTCATTCATTCATTCATTCATTCATTCATTCATTCATTCATTCACTCATTCATTCATTCACTCATTCATTCATTCATTCATTGATTCATTCTTTCATTCATTTATTCATTCATTCATTGATTCATTCATTCATTCATTCATTCTTTCATTCACTCATTCGTTCGTCCGTTCGTTCATTCATTCATTCATTCATTTATTCATTCATATATTCATTCACTCACTCACTCATTCACTCACTCATTTAAACAAACGCGGAAAATCTGCCAAGGTGACTGCAATCACACTCAGCTTGCAAAATGTTGAAACTCTGTATCGCATATCTGTCATCATAAAAGGTATTTAGTCTTTTACTGCTGTTGTATGCGCTATCTCAGATGTCGAATCCTATAATACAATAATAAAAAATTGTATTGTAACGAAAAATATGTTGAAGACTGCACGTTGGTGATAAGCGAGGTATGGGTGAAATCTGTATGTATGTATGTATGTATGTATGTATGTATGTATGTATGTATGTATGTATGTATGTATGTATGTATGTATGTATGTACGTATGTATGTATGTATGTATCTATGTATCTATGTATCTATGTATCTATGTATGTATGCATGCATGCATGCATGCATGTATGTATCTATGTATCTATGTATCTATGTATATGTATGTATGCCTGCATGCATGCATGCATGCATGTATGTATGTGTTTATAAAAATACTATGCCAAACAGCCTTGTCACGTCAGTGACTGATGCAGGGATGCAGACCTCACCTATGATAAATCCAGCCATGTATACGGAATAAGACGCCACGGAGAGGAGAAAGCGAATCACTACAAACATGGCATAGTTCACGGCAAAGGCTTGAATCACACCGAAGATAATCATGAATGTGAAGGCGAGCATTAAACCTGGCATGCGACCAAATCTGAAATAAGAGAGAGTGATGGTTTATCTTTACGTACAGAAAAAGGGGGAGAGCGACAGAAATAGAGACAGACGGACAGACAGACTTGCAAATAGACAGCTAGCAGAGGAAGAGAGACAAAGAGAGGCTGACAGAGACAAGCTGAGCCACAGAGAGACAGAGACTGAGAGACGGAGATAGAGACTCATCTGCATTGAGCTTTGAGAGAGGCTTTGTCAAAGTAACGAGTGGGACATCTTTGACTGTGGCAAAAGATCAATTTGGTTACTGCTAAAGTCGTGACCAAAAATGGAAGTATTAAAAACAACTAGAATTTAGGCATAATACTACTTTTCATACATTTATATATATTGAGAGTTGTAGTTAGTGTTGCATGTTTGGATGGACACGATTGGAAGTATTTTGGGATAATTTGATCTTCATATTTTTCAAATTTCTCAAAAAATATTAGGTGCCCTATAGATGAATATCTCAATATTACAAATTACTCATAAAAATATGTGTGTAACGTAAAAAGAAAAGCAGATCAGCTGACATTTGCAGATTCTAAAGACATTATTTCACCATCCAATTTTCCAAAATAAGTTCCAATCGTGTTGATGAAAAAATTGTTTTCATGAAGGTTGAATTATACCATTCTTGCCTGATCAAGCAAGCAAGTTCAGTAATTCTGATGGATAATTAAAGTGACTGTCTTGGATGTTGATGTGAGCTTTTTAAAATGTTTGGCAATGGCAGTTGCCAGAGCGTCCTCCTCGCAACTTTGAAACGACAACTGTAAATTTATTGTGTAACCTGCAAACATAGGGGGAACACGTTCATAAATATATACGTTAAAATTACAGCTCACATCCAAAACACTGGAGGTCAACCGTAAAATATGCAGATCTTCGTCTTTTACAGAAATGTTTAAGACAAGATTGAGCAGTTAGCATTCAATAAGCATTAGGTTTCACAAAATATCGAGATTTAAGTCCGAGTACATCGTACAGCGAAGGTATTATTCGAAACGTGTAGCGCTCGAGACGAGGACAAATACAAATATACGAAGGCATGAATACTGGTGTTATTTTGAGAATAACCTTATCATTACACCTTCTTCTGTCGAATTTTTCAACAAAATCGAAAGTAAAGCGTTTTTAGATTGTCTTGTCCTCCGCTGCGTCGCGTGATCGCACGTAGACTAGGAACGCGTTCAGAGCGTTCGCTCAGGCTAGATGGCGAAAATTTAAAGTGCGCACTAGTGCAGTGCACTTGAAGAAATATTGTGGTTCACATTCAACTTTTGGGTTGGCCATTGCTCTGTAGACTATATGGTCGTTGGGTGCCTATGTTATCAAAAAAAGTGAATTTGGTCTGGTCTCCCTAGTGTTTACATAAAACTGTTGTAATTGAGTGAGGTCACAGGTCAAATAGCGCACATTAACACCCAAAATTATCGAACGCCACGTCAATATCATTGTGCTCTGCATCCACGGATACAGCGGAAGGTATATTAATTAAGAATATAATTATAGCTTACTTGTCCATAATAACGCCATATATGACTCCTCCAATCAGGTTGCCCGACATATAGACAGAGGTTGACAATGCATCCAAATAGAACCGATCGCACACCAAGTCAAACTGGAATTTGACAATAATACACCTTATGAATATCGCTTTTATCGTAGACCCTCCAAAATTGAGGGTCTATGCTTTTATTATTTCTTTATGTAAGCAAATCCCGCGAATCAAAAAGTGATTGAATGCAGCAATGATCTGATCTGCATAACATTGTTCATGATCAGGCTAAAAATAATAAAATGCTAAACGCCAACACCGAAACAAAGAAATGTTGTGATATTTTACATGTTTTCCGGTCTCTTGGAAAGAGAAGGAAATCTTTCGCTTGTTAGAATTGCTCCTACAACTTAACTATGCATCGAATGCACAATCTTTATGAATGGGACGTTTCGAATCCCTTCCCATTCCGTAATAATTTTTGACCTTAGTCTCACCTTACATGACTTACCTGCTGGTTGACCGTTGATTTAAACTGCGAGGTGTCGTAAACCCAGCCATGGTCACAACTTGTTGTTTTATTCTTGTACAGACTCGGCGCTGACGGATGAAGCAACTCGTCAAGTCCAACGTCGAATCGCTCACATTGACTGAACCCGAGTGTCGTCCCGCAGAGGTCCTCCATGCTCTCCCTGGGCAGGGTGAGGTTCTTCACCAACTCCTCGCATTCCGCGGTCAGAGTAGCCTTGCACAGCTGCTGGGTGATGTTCTCTGCGGCGGGAACCAGGCACCAGTGATCGGTGTAGGCTTGAATGTACACCGGCGCGAAGGACTGCATCACCGGAGTCAAGGAAGTCAGCCCCAGCATGAAGAAACAGAACTTCTGATAAGTTCCAAAGTCCCCGAGAATATACCGCAGGACATCATCGTATTGCAACATCATTTAGGCCAGCTGCAGGTAACAGGCGCAACGATGGTACAGTCGATGACCGACCACAGACTAAACTATTGTCACTTGGCTTCCTGCGAGAAAAAAAAATCTAAAAAATTATAATACTGTTGAAACTACTCAAACATTCCGATCACTTAAATTACAGAGAGGGAGACAGAGAGAGACATAGAGACGGAGAGAGGGGGATTACGAGTTTTGCTTGCTATTGGTATAGTTGTAGAATATCTGGACAGCTACATGTACTAGGTAAACTGACCGGTCACTGACGATGATAAATTCGCTGACCTCTGTGTAATAAAAACTGTTATAACACGCCACATGCTCATTCCCTGTCGCGATTCGCTAGAATACGTCACGTGACGAGAAAATAGATACGTTTAGTCCCCATTGGATCGACAAAAGTGACGTCATAGGGTATTTTTTGAAAAGATATTTCCCTAGGGAAATAGTCCTGACCAAATTTGGAAAAGAGTCTGGTCACGTGACCGTAGTGTCGTCTGCAGCTTTGCAACAATGGCGGGTGACTGGAACGTGATGTGCGTCCGGGATACGTGACGACACACTCTCTAAAACAGATTTTCCAACATTTTCCAACATTCCAACAGCGTAGGAACTTGAACAGCTCATCGACGGAAAAGATTAAAGTGCAACTAAGGATGTCGCTAGGTATGCTTAGAATATTTTTTGAAAGAAAGTGGTACTACCCCGTAAAACTGAAACCGTTGTGGAAACATCGCCCAGTAAACTTGTGACAATGGATTGTTGTGGTGCAAAATATCAAAACACATTAAAAACTATATAACAATACAACATGAGCATGTGGTGTGTTATAAAACACCTATCGCCTGGTCTTTATTCGGGCTATAGCGCTCGTCTATTACCCCTCGTGGCCGTGTGTTACCAGAAACACATTGCTATACCCCTCGGCCTACGGCCTCGGGGAATAGCGATATGTTTCTGGTATCACACGGCCCCTCGAGGTAATAGACGGGCGCTATAGCCCTCATGACCAGGCAATAGGTGTTTAATAAAACGACGCTGTTCTAAAAGGCTTACATGTGTTCATTGCAAGCTCCTGGTTTGGTATAAATGTGTACCTTATGTAAATAAAAATTGAATAACTGCCACCATGATTCTACGACTGTCCAATAAGAAAGCAACCCATCGAAGGATGTCATTAATAATGTTACAATGTTACTATCAGTTTTTTCTTCAAAGTCACGTTCCGGCCACCCTATTACTATTGGTTCTTTCGATGGGGAGTTTGTATGTTGAACTCGCCTTGGCCTGCCGAGAGGTACCTGGGGATCTTCAGTGTATTGACCACACGAGAAGTTCAGAGTTCATAGACTTTATTTGCCTGTAGACAAGCTTGACAGTTGCCATCGTCCAAGATACGCTTCTCCCATAGTCTAAATGTCTTGGGTCCGCTGTGTTCCTCTCTCAATGTTCCAATCTCCTCGAGCAACTCAGACTGTTCGTTGTATGTTTAAGGATGGGATTTTAAACGTTATCTTTAAGGCGTGGCTTGGATCATACGATAGACATGAATTAAAGATAGAATGATACATCCAATCATTAACGTCAGTGTCACAATTAATATTCAAACCTTACTGTGACACATTTTCTCGTTTTCGTCCTGACTTCCCTAAACACCCTCGTAAAACGGAATTAGCGTTTTTGTGCGTTTGTCAAAAAATATGGTATGTATGCAAATCGACTTATAATTTAGATCTTGTTGTTTTAATTAACCATTTTACAGGTGTCGATGACCGCTAGGTTAATTAACCTCTGCCTGAGATTAATAGACTCTGTAACACTCTCCGTCTTTCAAGCAATGCGTCCCGCATTGTTATTCACATCACAAAACAATATTGTGAGCTTAGTTTTGTAAAAAGAAAAGGCTACTTGAATCACAGCATCGTAATATGCATTCACTTTGTGTATAAATAATGCTCAAATCAAAAATATCTCTGTTTCGTTATACCGATGCTCCATAAATGCATCGTCACAATAACTTATATAAAATCATCTCTACGTTATGAAGTTTTCCCAAAAATTTGTACGTAAAAGTCACCTTTACTCATCGTGACTATATAAAATTATCGTAAAACTCTTAAAAACTCTTGAAAACTCGTCTTCTACATATACAAAAATAAAACAAGACATTTTTCTATTTTTCAAGTATTGTTTATACAGGCAGTGTATCAATTACTAAAGTGCGATTCAAATCTTAGAATAATTCCACAAACAAATAAGTAATATCATTGCTAAATGATAGCAGTAGTTAACATGAAATGGAGGTTAATTTCTGTTCGTAATACCATATGACACCAGTCGGCTTGTACAAAAATGTATCTAATTAAATCAACTGGTAGGAGTACATCATGCGTTGTGAGTTACACTGCGCCAGCTGCAATGCACACTCTCAATTAGCCATGTAAATCCATACAGTGATGAATTACAATATGAATTTCTCAGTCAGTTAGTTTTTCAGCGATTTTCTGCTTATTCGCAGAAGTGAAGGAGTCTGAAGTGAACAGTCAACTCTCTCTTGATTGGATGTAAGATTTTGAGAAATATAATCATGAGAAAGACAATTTTTCATGAATTATAATTATTCCATTACAATGAGCTTAACGTCTAAAATGAAAATTCCTATGTTACATATCATTAATCTCTATACCATATTTAGCAAAAAAACCAATTGAAGTCGACTTCAAAAATACTCTATCACCGTAAAATATTTCAACAAAATGTTGAAATATCGTAATACGAACCAAATTGAATGTTCATTAATAGATCATATTTTGAGTTCATCCAAAGTTCATTGGTAAGAGTTCGCAGAGTTCTTGGTGCTTCAAACTTCATGACGATACTCACAGGCTGCTTCACTGCGGAAGTCGGTGATTTTCTCAACTCGGATCGCTGCATTGTTCTTCGTTGTTCGGTGTGTGTTGATTGCTTCCGTTGATTTTCTGCAGTAGATTTCTTCATAGATATTTCGCATTGGTTCATATTACAATGTAACTCAGCCAGTCGAATTCCAAAGATCATTTCGTCGTATTCAGTCTTCTTGTCGTCATCGTTGTTGGTTACCAGTTCTCCGTCTTCGTGCAGTTTGCTCTGTACCCGTAGGATTCTTCCACCATGTTACTAATCGTTTTTTTTCATTGTAACGTTCCGGCCACTCGATTACTAATCGTTCTTTCAAAGGGGAGTTTATATGTTGAACTCGCCTTGGCTGCCGAGAGGTACCTGGGGATCTTCAGTGTATTGACTACACGAGAAGTTCAGAGTTCGTTGGTACTACATAGACTTTATTTGCCTGTAGACAAGCTTGACAGTTGCCATCGCCCAAGATACCCTTCTCCCATAGTCTAAATGTCTTGGGTCCGCTGTGTTCCTCTCTCAATGTTCCAATCTCCTCGAGCAACTCAGACTGCTCGTTGTATGTTTAAGGATGGGATTTGAAACGTTATCTTTAAGGCGTGGCTTGGATCATACGATAGACATGAATTAAAGATAAAATTATACATCCAATCAACACGATTGGAACTAAATTGGGATAATTGGATTGGCAATATTTCTCAAGAATTTTAGAAATTTGTCTAATATTACACCATATTTGCTTACCATCTTTAAAATTTTATTCAAAATTTACGATGCTGTTGAAATGTTATGAGTAAGAATCAGTGCATGATAGTATCTAATGCAATATTGTTCAAAACATTTGAATAATATTCATATTTGAATGAAAATATGAGAGTTTATCTGTAGTTTCTTCATTACTGAAACACTAGTAATAATCTCAATTTGTCACTTTTACTCGACCAAAATAAAGCTTTTGGATTGATTTACAGTATGATCCGTGTGATAAATCAGAAGTCGACTTGATTCAAAGGAAGAAACGGAGTGGGTCATATTAAAGGCACGAGCAGATTGGGATATTCTCCGCGCAAAATCTTGTATACGGATTCCATTGTCAGTCAACGAGCTCGCGGGCATGACGCCCAGTCTCTTTAAAGGAACCATATTTCGCGTACAAATGAAGGGTGGTGCAAATACAAAACTAAGGGACAAAGTCGGCCATTTTTCATGAAATTTGTTTGATACAAGATACTACTTATATTGTTTGACATGTTAAAAGATGCGGATTTAATGGGTGACCATGCATATATTCGACCACGGTTTTAGACAAATTAAATGAAAACATGGCGAAAATGAATTAATGGTCATGACCATTAATTCATTTTCGCGATGGTTTCATGTATCGTGTCTAGAAACCGGCGTCAAATATATGCATGGTCACCCATTCATTCAGTATCTTTCAACATGTCAAACAATATAAATAGTATCTCGTATCAAACAAAATTCATGAAAAATGGCCGATTTTGTCCCTTTAAGATGAATGACTCGTCGAAAATGCAAGTTTGAACTTTCTGTGCTTCCTCGCATATGTAAATTGCTGAACTACTCTCTCACACAAAAGTCAGGGGCAACCTGATAAACATTCAGATTTAACAAAAATTTTATCGATTTTGAAATAGCAGCCATTCGCTCTCAGCTCAATCATGTCCGAATAAACAGGACAATGCTCTCTACAGGTTTCATAATGAATAAACATGAGCTCTAGAAAAGCAGTTGGGAAAAGATGTCGCATTTGGTGAGTTCTGCCCCCAGGTTCCTATTGTGGGAAAGCACACCGCTACGAGGGTGCCTGAATTAAATAGTGCGCATGCCTTACCACCAATACGTCATTAAGAGAAGATTTGGAACGGAGATGACAAGCTGAAGAATCCACCATTTACGGATGAAATAGGCAAGAAACGTCAGCAGCATGTACCCACGCTACAGTCTAGACATTACACCATTCCGACGCGGCTCCGTCCGACCCACAAACTTTCATGCGAAGTATTAATGTAACAGCTTGGAACGCAGATATTAAAATCGACATGGTAATCTAATATGTAAATTGCCACTCGCTTAGCATTTCGCAATCACCTAAGTTTTTTTTCTGCATTTTGGATAGTGTGTATATTCATCATAATGTTCATACTTTTGTTTTCACAAACTAACAGCAGATTATACTCGATATCAGTTGCATATTTATTGGCGTAAAGCACACATTTAGACAAATTATAGATAGATAGATAGATAGATAGATAGATAGATAGATAGATAGATAGATAGATAGATAGATAGATAGATAGATAGATAGATAGATAGATAGATAGATAGATAGATGGATGGATAGATAGATAGAGAGATAGACAGACAGACAGACATACAGATAGATAGATAAATAGATAGATAGACAGATAAATAGATTGATGCATATTGATTGATTGATTGATTGATTGATTGATTGATTGATTGATTGATTGATTGATTGATTGATTGATTGATTGATTGATTGATTGATTGATTGATTGATTGATTGATCGATCGATCGATCGATCGATCGATCGATAAGTTGGTTGGTTGGCTGGCTGGTTGGTTGGTTGAGTGGTTGGTTGGTTGGTTGGTTGACGGATGAATGGATTGATGAATGGATGGATGGGTGGGTGGGTGGATGGATGCATGCATGCATGCAGCATGGGTGGATGGATGCATGGATGCATGGATGGATTGATGGACGGATGTGTTACAGAGATATTTTATCTCAGACAAAGGTAAATGAACCTAGCGGTCATCGACACCAGTAAAATGGTTAATTAAAACAACAAGATCTCAATTATAAGTCGATATGCATACAAACCATATTTTTAGACAAACACACAATAACGCTAATTACTTTTACGAGGGTATTTATGGAAGTCAGGACGAAACAAGAACATGTGTCACAGTGACGTTTGAATATTAATTGTGACACTGACGTTTATGATTGGATGTATCATTCTATCTTTAATTCATGTCTATCGTATGATCCAGGCCGCGCCTTAAAGATAACGTTTAAAATTCCATTCTAAAACAATACAAGTAAGATTGAGAGAGGAACACAGCGGACCCAAGACATTTAGACAATGGGAGAAGCGTATCTTGGGCGATGGCAACTGTCAAGCTTGTCTACAGGCAAATAAAGTCTATGTAGTACCAACGAACTCTGAACGTCTCGTGTAGTCAATACACTGAAGATCCCCAGGTACCTCTAGGCAAGCCAATGCGAGTTCAACATATAAACTCCCCTTTGAAAGAACGAATAGTAACATGGTGGTCGGAACGTAGTTACTATGAAGAAAAAACTGATAGTAACATGGTGGAAGAATCCTACGGGTACAGAGCAAACTGCACGAAGACGGGGAAGTAGTAACCAACAACGATGACGACAAGAAGACTGAATACGACGAAATGATCTTTGGAATTCGACTGGCTGAGTCACATTGTAATATTAGCCAATGCGAAATATCTATGAAGAAATCTACTGCAGAAAATCAACTGAAGCTATAGCTATCAACATACAACGAACAACGAAAAACAATGCAACGATCCGAATTGCGAAATTCACCGACTTCCACAGTGAAGCAGCCTGTGAGTATTGTAAGGAAGTTTGAAACATCAAGAACTCTGCGAACTCTGATAACCAATGAACTTTCGATGAGCTCTATGATCTAACAATGTACATTCAATTTGGTTCGTATCACGATATTTAAACATTTTGTTGAAATATTTTACGGAAATAGGGTATTTTTGAAGTCGACTTCAATTGCTTTTTGCTAAATATGGTATAGAGATTAATGATATGTATTATAACTCGATGAAGAATTGTCTTTCTTATGGTTATATTTCTCAAAATCTTACATCCAATCAAGAAAGAGTTGACTGCTCACTTCAGACTCCTCTTGATCATACAGCTAGCGAATAAGAGACAATCGCTGACAAAACAACTGAGAAATTCATATTTTAATTCATCACGGTATGGATTTACATGGCTAATTAAGAGTGTGAATTGCAGCTGGCGCAGTGTAACTCACAACGCATGATGTACTCCTACCAGTTGATTAAATTAGATACATTTTTGTACAAGCCGACTGGTGTCATATGGTATTACGAACAGAAATTAACCTCCCTTTCATGTTAACTACTGCTATCATTTAGCAATGATATTACTTATTTGTTTGTGAAATTATTCTAAGATTTGCATCGCACTTTAGTAATTGATACACTGCCTGTGTAAACAATACTTGAAAAATAGAAAAAATGCTTGTTTTATTTTTGTATATGTAGAAGACGAGTTTTCAAGAGTGTTTAAGAGTTTTACGATAATTTTATATCGTCACGATGAGTAAAGGTGACTTTTACGTACGAAGTTTTGGGGAAACTTCATAACGTAGAGATGATTTTATGTAAGTTATTGTGACGATGCATTTATTGGAGCATCGGTATAACGAAACAGAGATATTTTTTTGATTTGAGCATTGTTCATACACAAAGTGAATGCATATTACGATGCTGTGATTCAAGTAGCCTATTCTTTTTACAAAACTAAGCTCACACAATTTTTTTTTGTGATGTGATGGATGGATGGATGGATGGATAGATGGATGGATTGATGGATGGATGGATGGATGGATGGATTTAGTGAGAGACTCACCTAAGATAAAACCAGGCAAGATGTCACAACAGAGTGAAATTAGAAGCCGTGTCGCTGCAAACATGACTTAGTTCATCGGAAATGCTTGAATGACCCCGAAGATACTGGATAACGTGGCGTTGATTAGTAGTCCAGTCAGGCGACCATATCTTATGAAGATACCAGAAAGATATTTCATAAACGGAGGGCAAGAAAAAAACGAGACGAAAACACAGTCAGTCCATCAGACGTCCATTACTCAGTTAAAGCGACAGAACCAAAGATGTGAGAAAAAAAATTGTCATCTGTGTACAGATATGGGAGAATAGCCAACATCCAAAAAAGTTCATTTTCATAGTACTACAATGTATTGCCGGCAAAGGAATGAAGATGCTGAAAACTTCGTGTCTTACTTGTCCATTATCAGTCCAAATGCAGTGCAGCCGAAAAAGTTACCCACCATAAAGATGGACGTAGACATGGCGTTCAAGTAGTGTCGATCGCAAACCAGATCAAACTAAAAGTTTAAGAAAATGCAAGATTTGTAAGCAATCATCTTCTCCTGTTTTCTATTCCAGATCTAATAGATACTTAAACGTGCATATCAACATTTCCTTCATACGATTGTTAAAGGGAGGGTTGTCAGCTCGTCTTGGGCTGTGGGTAGTAGACACACGCAACGGGTCTGTTGCCATGCATAACATGATTATGCATATCCAAAATTTTGTAGGCCTCACTTGATAAATTTGTAAGTATTACTCTTCTCCTGAGTATATATTATGCTGTCCTATATTTTCTTTTTCAGAGCTATTGGATACTTGAACGTGCATATTAATGTTTCCTTCATGCACAACATAAAACTTCCCTTATGTATATCCACAATTTTGTAGGCTGCTGTGCCGAAACATGTGACCACGGGCGAAGCAGCTTCATGGAACGGAGGACGGACGCAATCATAGTTTGTTTGACAAAGTCTTGCCGTGATTGGAGAGCTACAAAACTAGTAAACTATGAACAGACATTATCATGTAGACTTTGCTTCGCATTTGTTCGACATTTTCACTGTCAATGTCTGGGAAGCGGTAATGTGTATCAACAAGAAAGTCGCGCAGCCGCAGACAGAAAAGAACCCTCCCTTTAAATGTCTGTCACGAGTAAGGATGTAAATTGAATTTTGACAGCGACTGCCCACCGTGGTGCTATCGTGCCTTCAAAGAAATTGCAGGCTTCTATCCCCGGGTGAAATCTGCGACGTGATCCCACTAATTAGATAGTAATCTAGGGTCTTAACATCATGTCGTCAAACTATGAAATATCATCCACTGTAACTCTCATGAAATGCCTCTGAGATTTTGGGCCATAAAGTACTATAGATAAAAAAATAGATAAAATCTTCTGAAAAATATCAAATAGAAATAATCTTATAAAAGGAAGGGCGACAGTAGAAAAGCATGATTGGGGGGGGGACAGAGAGGCGACAATTAAGGTAAAGGGCGACGAATTCGGACGTGCACACGCTTTAGAACATTTCTGCGCAGATTTAACTGCAGCCTGCCGCAAATGGGTTATTTTGTAGCGCATGTATTTAACATCACCTGTCATTGTTGACATTGCGCTTTCACCTAATTTTTTGACCCAGTCTCTTAGAAATACATGTGACCTTTAACCTTTTCATATTTTGATCCCCTAGGAAGCTGGTTTTTATTCAAATTTTTGAGCGCAAAATTAACATTTCTCTCCCATTTACATGGCGCATATTACCCATTCACCTGGAGATATTGTAAAAAGTAGCATTGTGACACCCTTTTATTAAAAGCGTAAACTAAATGGTATTATGTCAGGATTTTATTCGCCAAGTTTGGTCAAAATGGCACCATTCAAAGCGACAGCAAGAAAGTTCGAAAATTATGTAGTGATATAATTTCGATATCGTCATTTTGTAATCGATACTTATGTTAAAATTTCTTTACAAACATCATGAAAACTATACATTCGATAGATATGGATCTTAAGTCTTGGTATTTATTAAAATTAACTCATTTGCTAAGCGTTTTCTAATTGCTTTCTTTAGTTTAAGTGAATATATCATTTTTATTTATTTCTAACGACGCCATTTTAACGTCCGTTTCCATGGAAACGAGCGTGGTGACCCCCATTTTTTATTTCATTTCTGCACTTGCACAACTTCCAAGAATATTTGTGCAAAGTTTCAAGAAAATGACACCACCACCTAATTTTGACGTAATTCGCAGTACTTCACCTTATTAAAGGTATACTGTCACCTGTTCCAATTTGCCACAGTTATACCAAAGAAAGAGAAAATCTAACCAATCACAGATTTTAAGCGGGTAGCCGCCTTTTAAAAACAGCGCCCTCACAGGACATTTTGAATACCAAGGAACGTCCCTTTGACCATATATGGGCATATTTAGATTACAGGTGACTGTATACCTTTAATTATATGTGGTTGTGACTTTTGTCATAAAAACTTGGGCATTAAAGACGCCCATTGGTTATAAATACCGGATTACATGAAAGGACGCTCATTATGCAAAGACACGCCGTGCGAGTAGCTTGAACTGAGAGCTCCATAGATTGCAGTATTTTGCGTGTTTTTTATGAAAATTATGAAATGGGAATGCTCTACAGCAGGATAAATACCTGATCAATAAATAACGACTCCATATTTTTCAAACCGATAAGTTTTCGGGACAATTTTAGTGAGTAATTATGCGTGGCCAGTGAGAACGTCGACCCAGGGGACGCCGATTGGGATTTGAATACCACTGTCAATCAAACCTTGTGCAAAGTAAGACACGAGTTATCTATTAGAAACATTTTAAGTTTTTTTTTCAGATTACTTTGTGTAATTAGATGATGAACGACAGTTGATTTTTGACAATGAATGACCCTGAACTCAGAACAAATTACAGAGCAAAATCAAAGACGTTACTTTATCGAAAGTGTTCCAACTCGACATCAGACTACCAGGAAAATGATAAGATCGGACAGTAAATCAAGGGGCTTCTGATATAATCATGCATGATCATGGGATAAATGACCCGACACTTTTTTATTCGTTCTCGGTGGAAATTTCGTAGGAAATCTTAAATAGATATACCGCCACCAGCGGCCGTTATTTTTTTCTTTGAAAATTTATCACCGATTTTCAATGAAACGTTCTTTTTCGTTGGTTGCAATTAAGGCATAGCCATAATTGAACCGAAACCTCGGTTTGCTTTATATCACTTTTAGAGAAAAATAAAAGGAAAATATGTTGCTGTCAAAAAAAAATCTCGATTACGGCAACGATGACTGTCAAGAGGTGGTTTTAGCTTCTCACGACGATATGCTTAGTGTTAAGGTCCGGTCCTTTTTTTGCATCGAGTAAAGGGCTGATGACACGATTCGGGGGAGGGGAGGGGCAAATTTTACAATCATTGATTGGAGGAGAGGGGTCAATTTTGTATGGAGTTATGGCAAAAAAGCCTACAGAATTGACCGAAAAAGTATATAAAATCGAATACAAACATGGCTTTATTCTGTCTGAACAGGTGATTACAAGTAAAGAAAAGAGCACTTTTGTTCATAAAATAAAAATTTTCAAGGTGATCAAGAGAACTATGTGTCATGCCATGTTAGAATACTTTGGAAAATAGCTCAAAAGTTTTGAAAATATGGTGTTATATGAAGTGTTGACAAGATTTTTGGACTTTGTAATTACATACATTTAAACAAGAAATTCGATTTTGGAATTTCGCAAAAAGTCGATTCACTATAAGAGGAAACTATGAATACATTTTTAAGATAAAAAACAAGCTAAATCTGTGCTTTGTTAAATGTTTGACAATTGATGTAAATGTTAATAATTAGAATAGTGTGTTTGAAAGAGAAATATCACGTTTCTCGGCAAACATTTCATGTGTAATGGTGTACACTCATCTCCTTTAAACAACCGAACCATGACGTTTCAAGTTCACAAGGTTGCTCAACGTCAGGGCAGAATGCAATGCTGTTTCTAGGTTTAAATCTAGACTCATGTCACATCCTACAACACCCCCCCCCCCTGTGCTTTACTTGAAGGATATATCTTAACCACGCCCGATACATTCTTACTGGACACTGCCTAACCTTTTATCAGTTGCATATATCAACTTCTGTCACCAGCCTTGTACATCCATACGACCGCTGAGAGTTGCAAAGTAGAGTTCTACAAATCACAGTGTTGTTACAAACAGTGTCTAACGTTCTAGCTGTTCCGTATTTGCCAAGTGCTTGTCTGTTCTCACAGCCTAACTTTAGGTTTTGAGGAAGATATGG
>LD348091.1:0-23417 GCA_001465055.1 Ptychodera flava
AATGATAGGAAATATATATGTTTGCCCTCAGGGCAGCTCTGAAATATTGGTGCCCTAAGGGCAGATTGGTAGACTATGCAATGCTGTAAGGATAGGAAATATGTCTGCCCTGAGGGCAGCTCTGATATATTACTGCCCTTGGGGCAGATTGGTAGATACTAGACACTACACAATGCTATGAGGATGGAAAATGTATATCTGCCCTGAGGGCAGAGCAGATATATCGCTGCTCTCTGGGCAGAGTGGTAGATATTTACTATGGACGTAGGCGAATATACATCATGCAATGTTGGAAAAGTTTTAATTGTTTGTTTGCACTCACATGGAGGCGCTTGTATGATGCCATTTGCATAAGGGCACTCAGCTAATGTAGCGATCGCTAGCGACCGCCGCAACAATGATTGCAGCTATCCAAGATCAGACTGAGTAACACCACCTTGCATTTATACTACGTTAATTTGCAAGTTGACCGCGTGATCATGGCAAACGTGTTGCTATATTATGTATTTCAAACTTGTCTTGGGAAATTTGACTTACCTTTACGCTTCATCCTTTTGAAATAAAACACCAGCAAGCTAAAGATCGTTATGACACAGTGCGGTGTAAGGTACGACTACAGGTATGCTCTCTGCAGCGTGCAACGGCACTTCCATGACTTGCCGCGCTCACGCGTACGGGGACTATTTTTCAAGTAAGTTGTGACGTCATTGAATGTTGTGCAGATGTTGGAGCTGCCCTGAGGGCAGCGCTGCCCTCAGGTCATTTTTCAGTTGCAACTTCTACCGCCTGCCTATGCAGCAACGTTTATGTGTGAAGTCTAATATGGCGACCAGCATAGTCCGGCGTACAGCGTGAGCGTACACGTATAGGTAGACCCTAATTCGGGCCTCACCGGCTAACTTAGCAAGTTTTTTCGGTTCTATTTATGTTTTCAATGATTGTGACGAGGAAGCCAAACTGCCAGCTTGTGTTAACTCACTGGCCAACACAATCTGCCAGTCTGGCTTCTTGGTAAAGTCTTCGACAGCGCAAATAGGAAAAAGCACTATACGAAGAGAGAGGGGCTACGTGCATGCGGCCGTACACTGCTTAGTAGACACCCGTCATACTGACATTTATTTAGCATTGCTGTTTCGTTAAAGAGGTTTTTTTCGCTGTTTTCGCATTCTAGTAGCTAGCAAGAATAAACAACTATAGGAACTAACATCGACTGCACAAACACTCCGTGGATACGTACAGCTACCCTGTATCCCGCACACGAGTACGCAGGTGCGGCTAACGAAAGCTGGTAAACAGCTGCGGCCGTCCGTGCTGGGTGATCTCATTACCGTGCTCGAGCTTGACTGGTACATTTTATAACTAGCGAAAATTTTAGTTTTTTAAAGTCTTGATGGTCATAATGTGACATTCATTAAATAATTTGTTTATATATAACATCAGTGACCCGATTATAGGAGTAAAATTTGAAAAAAAAAGAAAGATTAATCATTAAACGCCCTTGTGTACGACAAGTGGTTTGGTCGCGGTAAACTGGCAAGCGTGGAGCGTACGTACGTAACGGATGTACAGCTATGATAGTAACTGCATGCCAACATTCAACATTGCGGTAAATACATTCACATGGTCGCACGGTCATGAAAATTTCACGAAATGTTGATAATAGTTACATGAATATTTTCTGAAATTTTTGGCTTGGCTTAAGACCTCTAAGGTCATTATCGAGCTGTTTTACGAAAAATGTGAAGTTTACTCCCTCATTTTTCGGGTCGACCTCGCCACTCGCTTTGTAGCGATTTCAACAAAATCTACTCAACTTTTGTGAGTTTACCTTCCGAAAACAGATCATTCGTATTTATGCTACAAATGGAAGCAAAAATTATTGTTCTAGCTGTTGTACGTTTTGCTGCACGTCGATATTTAAAGACCGCCCTTTCGCCGTATTTTATCCTGCACTGGCAGTGGCGGTCAGCGTAACGAAAACGAGGCTCTAGAACACGATCTTTTATGCAAATTTCATAGGCTCCTTTCAGACTGTAATGTTGTATCGAAGTATCTTCATATACATACCAAGTTTCGTCAACTTTGGTCAAGTTAATAAAGATATTATCCTTAATTAGGCAAATTCATTATATATGTAAATTAGGAATTTGCTGAAGAAAAAATGTTAAATGACTTTCAATAATGTTTTATCATGATATTTTACTGTACATAGCAAGTCTTGTCAACTTAGGGTGGAGTCAATCAAAATATATATCCTTCATAAGAAAGTTCATTACATATGCAAATTAGGGATTGGCTGAAGTCAAAATGCTTAGTAAGTTCCAATAATGTTGCAGCAAGTTTCATCAACTTTGGTTAAGTCAATGCAGATAAATATACCTAATTAGGAAAGTTCATTAAATATACAAATTAGGAATTGGCTGAAGTAAATATGCTTAATGACTGTCAATAAGGTTTAAGTCATAGTGTCTTCAATCATAGACTCTCGTTTTTTCGAGGATCTATGCTTCAATATACATATTAAATTTCGTGAACTTTTCGTGATTGAGTCCATTCAGATATATGTCCCTAATTAGGAACGTTCATTAAATATGCAAATTAGGAATTATCTTTCATGTGAACCCGTGATACCTTTCATGGCTGATATATCTTGATGTGATCAATAATTGTAGCAAATCTCATCAAATTGTGTGCAGTCGTTCTCAATGTACATCAGTTTTTTCTAATATCATCAATTATGCAAATGAGCAAAAAGTTGGCAAGCCACACCCACCAAAAACTAATCAGTTCTTGCGATTTGCAAACTGAATCTTTGTACTAGATTTGACTCTGATCTGAATAGCCGTATCGAGCCCACATGATGTTAGAATGTCTAAGCAGGCTACAAAAAAAACCACTTTTTTCCAGACATTTTCATTAAAAAACGTAATGCTCGCAATGACGTGTTCTCTCATTGTGTTATCTGAGCAGCTCGACCATAGAAAAGTCTATTTTTTCTTGAATTTCGATGACAATGTGACACGTTCAATTAATGAATATACATATAAGGAGAACCAATGTAATCTGCATCATTTGCTGGGTGGTCCAATTCTAGAAATGCAGATGAACTGAACAAGTTTCAAATCAATATGCCACTTTAAATTTGGCTGTACATGTTTTCTCATATTTTCTCAAAGTATATATTTTCTCAAAGTATGACTTTGGAAGGCCGTCCAAGTAAACTGTCATCACTAAACGAATAATATCATTAAATTATATGTAAATCCTGCTAGTGACGTACCGTTTTTGACACTGTGTTAGTTTCAGTCTTCTATAATGCCCGTATATTGAAGAACGCTCGTATTTGAAAACAATGCACCCATACTAGGTCCACATTGCACCAAATAAAGGCTTTTTATCCTTTTTCACAACTTACGTTCTCGGCAGAAACGGACGATTCTGCTACAGAAGACGTTGCTATCGTGGAAGCGACTGTCCGTGAGCGAAAAACTATCACCTTTTTCTGCCACAACAATGACAAGGGCTGGGTGGAAGAAACAACGGATAAGCTTGGTGATCAGTTCGTTTGTCAACACGGCGACGCAGATTTTATAGGCGGAGTATCGATTCCAGACAACATTCTACGGTTGATTCGAGAATGCGACACGATAGTTCTGGTGCTGTCACCAGATTTCCTGAACAGCCAATTATGTAAATACGAGGCACAACTTACCCTCAGTGAACATTTGTTCAGAGAGCAGAAGATGGTGATTCCGGTATTGCTAAGGGGTGAAGACATTCCGGACTTCATCTCTCCTTGGACTCACCTCGACGTAGAAGACACTGACTTTTGTGAGAAATTTATGGGCGCAATAACACGAGGTATTGTCAAAAGTGTACATGGTCCCATAGTGTTTGAAAATTCTTTTATGTGTACAGCAACTGTAAATCATTGCACATCTGCAAATTGTCAGAGACTATCACGGTATTTCCGAAAGTACATCAATGAAATTTTAGGTGGGATGTTACTTAAATATAACGTCTCTCTGTGTCGCTGTTTGATTAATAGTGTTCGTCATTCTATATTCTATGTATGTATGTATGTATGTATGTATGTATGTACACATACATTATATATATATATATATATATATATATATATATATATATATATATATATATATATATATATATATATATATATGTCTTGGTACATTTTGCTTGTGCAACTGAAACATACACTCAGTGATACCTACAAATGCGCTTTGCACAGAAGAGTATCGAATCGTTTTCCATCCACTAATGTACAGGTGACCTTGACCAGGCAGACTGTTGCATATCATTACAAAGATTCTATGTGAGACGAGAACAAGGTAATTCAAATCATTTACACAAATGAATGGTTCAGGGTAGTATCATAAGGTGTCGCACAAATGTCCGTCCCCAGGGTACGGGCGGTATTCTGACTTGGGGATCATGGTCATCTTTCCTCATAAACTTATCACATAAATAAAGATAAAATTGCATCTCTTAGAACTCTACGAGCTGTAGCTTTTGATGTGTTTTCTGGCATCTTTTGTTCATATGTAGAATACATTTTTTTGCTCTCCTTTTACAATCATGTCGAAATATATAATCTTCCACTTGTCAATTCAGCGTGCACTTGTTTGATATCCGACAGTATTCCCGAAAACAAATTTGTCTTGATGTTGTTCACAACGGGTTGTGTTGGCAAGACGAAATACGTTTTATTGTGGACATACCTGAGGGAAAAGAGTAGAGAGAGTGTTTTGCCGGACAGAAAAAATTCTAACGAAAATATTTAAAAGCTTTAGATATTTCTCCTTTAACCAGATACATCTGATTACGTTTTAGACCAGTTTAATGGGAAAATGGTTCTCAAAGTGGAGTCTCGAGGCCACTGCTGTGGAGAGGGGTATGACTTTGATTCCATATTCGATAAGTTTAACACCAAAGGTATTCAGGTAATCTTTCACTGTACTTTTTATGTTTTGTTTGCCTTACATTGCAACTCGCTTTGGACTGTTAATGGCCATCTTAATGTAACAATGTTATTCCCTTTATTTTACAAACGACAGTCACAATGAATACTCGTCATTTATAATTTTTATTATCACAAAGGAGGTTTACGATGAATCGGGCATAACAACTTTTTAAAATGTGTGTTTAGTAAACCAGAAAGTAAATTGAAATTCCACAAATGCCACCATTTGTTAGCATTTGAGTAAGAATCGTTCAGGACACTTTCCTTTGATAGCATTCAACTAAAAGGTTCAAAGCTGCACTAGTTATAACTTTTTATGTATTTTCAAATATTTTTGCATCCTTTGTTGAATACAGTTTCTTGGGTTTTTTTCAAAATTACCTTGAAATACCGAGTGTACAGCTTGTCAATAGAGCATGTGATAATATAATGTCTATGTTATTGTTGACAACCGAATTTCTGTCTCGACTAGCATCCAGAATAACATATACTCAATGTAGCACGTTTGCCAGTCCAGTAATTTATTCTTCCAGATATATTAGAGAGAAGGATAAGAAAATGTTTTGGTTCGACAGAAGAGAAATAATGAAAATGTCAACCGTTACAATCGTTGTCCCTTGGACCCTTTAAAGGGACAAAGTCGCCATTTGTGACCTTTTAGTGATATCAAGAAAACGTATATATAATGGTTGGTTTATTCAGTATTTCAAGGCCATCGGCCCATATTACATTAACAGTATTGATAAAGGTAAACAAAAAGACACAGTACATTAAATATTCAATTCATTTGCACGATTTCGGATATTGAAAGCATGAAACATAAAAGCAGCTAAACGTTGTATTGTTTCTACATTTTCAAGGGTAAGCAATTTAGTAAACTTAGATTCTGATGGAGGATTATAATAATAATGATCAATATATTTTTTTCTGAAGTGTTCAATGAAAGAGCAAACCAATAAAAAGTGAAATTCATCTTCAACCTCATTAGCTTCACAAAATCTACATAGCCTTTGACTCTTTTCTATGCCATGTTTTCAGTCAGTTTCAATTTGTAAATTATGTGATGAGCACCTAAAGCGTGCAAGCATGTGCATATGAATAGGTATTTTAACATGAAATAAATACTTTTCTGGTTCTAGATACATCTTAAAAGAACGATATGAAACAAGCTTATCTAATGAACAAATTTCACTATGCCAATCTAGATACAAAACTATCTTAAAATTAACAACAAACGTTTTGACAAAACCTTTTAAATCTTTCACTTCTTGATTTTCCCAGTAATCTTGTAAATCACACAAAAATAAAAGTTCTTTCACCTCATGTACCCAGGTTGTTTTTTTCCTGACGCCATATGTTTCAACATTAAGGAGCACATCATAACATCTCCTAGGATATCTATATTTTGGCATATTAATTAGTTTTGCCCAATATTTAATAAAACGCTTGGCCGTATAAAGAAAGATGGGATATCTGCCACATTCCCCCAATACGGCCACGTTTGGGGCTTTACTTGAAACCCCTAAAAATACACGACATGCGAGAAGCTGTATTCTTTCTAAACAGTTGTATTTTCTATTGCCCCATACACGACATGCGAGAAGCTGTATTCTTTCTAAACAATTGTATTTTCTATAGCCCCAAATTTCAGCACCATATGTTAAAATGGGCAAAACCGTGGTGTCAAAATTTTTTAAATAGGCGTCGTAGGTCAGCATATCGGTCTTTTTCGTGGCCTTATATAAACCGAAAAACGATTTCCTTGCCTGGTTTGCGATTGTCTTTGTCGCCACAGACCACTGGAGACGACATGACAACATAACACCTAGATATTTATAATACGAAACACTTCAACAAGTTTTCCTTTGTAGACCCATTTTTCTAATTTTGACAGTTTTCCACCAGCTTTGTAAACAATAACCTTAGTTTTTTTATAAATTAACAGATAATTTCCACTTGTCACAATATACACTTAAGCTATTTAGTAAACGTTGTAACCCTATTATCGTATCTGAAAAAAGTGTTACATCATCGGCAAACAAAAGACAAAGAATTGCAAGCAACCAAATCAGGTGTTGATTGTATACCGCGTTGCCCACCACTTTCAAGTTCATGTGGTAATTCATTAATGAAAAATGACAATAGAAACGGGCTAAGCATACAACCCTGTCGCACTTCTAAAGGACATTCAAAATAATCTGTTAAAGTACAATCTGATCTAACGCATGCCTTCACATCCTGGTAAATCGCATATAACATCCTGAACATTTTCCCACTAACACCTCCCTTAAGGAGAACATACCAAAGCCTTTGTCTCTCTACTGTATCGAAGGCCTTGGAAAAGTCAACGAAAACACAGTAAAATTTACCACGTTTTATCGTCAAATATTTCTGAACAACTGACTGAAGAATAAAGATATTATCAATAGTGGAATATCCACATCTAAAACCAGCTTGTGCCTCGTTGACCTTACCAAGAGCCTCCGACCAGTAAACTAAACGATTATTCAGAACAGAAGTAAAAATTTTACTAAACACGCTTAATAAAGAAATTCCTCTATAGTTCGCTGGTGAGTTCAAAGAGCCTTTTTTATGCAGAGTTACTATTATCGCTTTCGCTCATTGGCTTGGAAACTGACCATTATCAAACAATTTGTTAAAAAGAATAGTTAAATAAGGTAACAAAAACTGCTCTGATGATTGAAAAAATCACCCAACAGGTCGTCAGGGCCGGCTGACTTTCCAGCCTTCAAATTATGTATTGCATTTGATATTTCCATATCTGTAATTGGTCCATTTAAAATGTCCCAATCAATTTCTGGAATAGGATTCAATACGTCAATGTCATTCATAAGGTCTTTCAAATCTTCTGACAAGGAAAAACTAAGATCGGTAACTGTATTTATAGAAAAAAGACTACTAATTTAAAAAAAAATAATCAAACCAATCACTCGAGCCAATTATATTATCAGGTCGGCTCACCTGCGTTAACCGACGTACGGTGGCCCAAAATTGCTTAGGTGCAGTAGAACATGTGTTTACTAAAATGTTCTTTTCTTTATCAAAATAGTTACGTTTTTTGGAACGACAAACTTGCTTGAATCTTTGTTTTGCTATGCTGTGATCATTTTCTCGACGAAAAGTATTCAACATGCTAAATTTCCTTTTTTTCAAATTTTCACACTCTTTGTCATACCAACGTGGTTGTCTCTTCATATTTCTCTCTGGACCAATTGTAATACATCTCTTCATGCCACATCTTTCCGCAGCAAACTTCAAGAAATCCTCGATCGTCTTAATAAAATTACAAACATCAATGCTGGGGTCAACAACTATAGAGTCAAGTTTGTCGACAACGTCACGTTTTTGTAAAACTCTGTGAATGTATTTAACTTTTCTGAGCCCCAAACATATTTCACGGTCTTCCCCTTAATCTGCACATCTTCAGTATTGCTAGTGCTGATGCCTGAGTTAATTTCAAAATGCATTGGAAAGTGATCTGATTCTGTACGCAACATAATCGCAAAAGAAGAGATCTTCGAGTAAAGACGTGAAGAAACCAGAGTATAATCAACAACATTTGTTCCTGCATGAAATACTTACATACAGTCACTTAGTGTACAAAACGGTACTTTACTACAAAAGTGTCAAAAATGACCCCTTAAATTTGCTAAATGCAAACAGATGATTTCGTTTTTGACCTCTAGGGAAAATGGATTGTTCTCATTCCAACTTGCTTTCCTATGAAAATAAATATTGTCTCAGTGTAAGGAAAATCTGCTATCCTTATCTATATGAAAGGCACCGCAAATTAAGATTTCATTATAAAAGCTTGCACGAGGTAAAAACTTTATGTAAAGCCATGCATTGTGAGAGTTGTACACTTGGATTTTTGAACTTGATTTTTGGTACAGACCATGAATGTTTACTCTTGTCTGGCTGCAAGTAGTGTTGAGGCTGCGCACGGTTGACCAGTATTTCAGCATGTTTCAAGACGTCAAACAGCACAAACTACTTTTCATATCAAACAAAATTCATTAAAACAGCTAAAAAGAGCGACTTTGTCCCTTTAACCATTTTGTGCTGTTATGATTGTTATCAGCGTTTCTCTTTCCAGTATTTAGATTATACGTACTTCTTGCTACCTGTCGATCTTACAAGTCTACACTGTTTCGTTTCTCTTCTCACAGATAGACAATGAAAGCCGAAATGAAGTAAAGAAAGCAATGAAAGAGGTTGGATTCAATCAATGCACTTGTTGCATCAAGTGCTGCACTTCTATAAATACTCTGCTCATTTTACTAGGACTATTCTTCCTTGCTTTAGTTTACCTGGTATATTTCTGGTTCATTAATGCCGACCGTGCTGACAAAATGCAGGACACTCACTTCGAGACCGCTTTGTTGATATTTACTTCCATTGGATTTATACTCATATTTTTGTTTCTAATAATATTATTCGGACTCTATGAACTGGTAAGTAATTGTTCTTATATAAGTACTTTAAATATGATTTTTGCAGTTCTGTCTATTCATATTAAACTCAACTCTAATCTAAGCTTAACTCGATTCAGGTCAACCACCCCAGACAAAATAGGAAGAGACCAACCCGGTCTAAAATCGACGAGGCACGCAGTAAACTCAGCTAAAATGATTAGTTTTATGGCAATATGACTAAAAGCAGCTGAAATAATCATTATAATTCAAGGTAAATTATCACCTGATCCCTGAAACGTTTATTATTTGCAATATGTAGTAGGATTATTCTGACCGACTGATAGGAAGAGGTGGTACAGGGTATTAGAATTGTTCGGCGTACCCTGCTAGCATGCCAGATCCATCATTGTTGGTCCAAAGTTGTGTTAATTTGTGAGTGATACAATGGCTGAAAATTCACTCCACAAAGTCACAGATATGTATTATAATACTAGTCTATCATTCGTCATTTAAGTGACGTCAGAAGTGTAATACTAGCAACAGCATCTCCAACTTTACCGTAGAACTTTTTTCAGACACCTTCAATCGATCTATCTTTCATCCTCATCTCACTAGCTTTATGTTATTAACTGCCCGTGTCAACTACTTGTAAACTATGTATGTATGTATGTATGTATGTATGTATGTATGTATGTATGTATGTATATATGTATGTATGTATGTATGTATGTATGTATGTATGTATGTATGTATGTATGTATGTATGTATGTATGTATGTATGTATGCGTGTATGTATGTATGTATGTATGTGCTTTTGTGCACAAAATATGTTATGTGACGGGGTCAATCAAAACTTCCACGTCGGTGTTAGGAGGCGTTGGGTTTATTTAGGGCTCAGAATGTTTTGGCTTTTGGCCGAGTTGGATATGGGCCGGGTAATGACTTCGTTCTATTCTAACTGCGGTTTACCATTTGTCACTACAATTAGCATGACTGTGTGTGATGCATCACTGTTCAAAACGCATAGAACATATTAAACAAGGGCAGACAGAAACTTTTCATTAAGTCAGTGCCCTGAAACGACTTGGTTGTGGAACGAAAGATCAACGTATTTCGATTTTGGGACGATTCGGCACCTTACCGTTTCGGCCCCGATAGCTGAAGTTCGGCCTGAATCGGTTGTCGTCACATGAAACGTTAACGTTTAGAATTTTCACCCGAAGGGTGTCTTCTAATAAGTTTCTTTTCCCCGAAAATTCAAATTCCGTTAAAATACAATAGAATGACATATTTACGATTACAACGCATGTGGTCATAATATTTCAAATCCTCCGATCTTGCTGCCTTTGAGTAGTACTCGGGAAAAAGATCATTCTATAGTAAGAAATGTCCTTTTGGGTTCGATCTTGAAAGGTCAATGTATTTTGTCAATTTCAATTTGTAGCTAAGTGTTTATTTAACGACAGCAATGCGAGCTTCCAATTCCGTACTCATAGATCATGACGTACTCTTTGGACTTGGGACAACCAACTACTTTACAGGCCGTAGAGAGGTATCCTTTATATAAGTGTTCTGTACCATCCCTCAGTTGCACACGGTAGGTTGGTCAGAAACCTATTTTCTATCTATCGAGTCACTTTAAAGAACGCGATAAAATCCTTGCTCCCTTATTATAAATAACCTTTGTCTTGTGCTAGGGAGCAAACTACATGATACTTAAATGCATTTTTTGGTAAAAAGATGACTTCTCACCAAAACAAGAGCTTGAAATTTTGATCTTGTGAATACTTTGAACACAAATGTAACCGCGGTCATGACAGAATTATGTTCGTTGATGAAACTAGATAAACTTATTTATTTTATCACCCATTTAAGCGTTTTTGGTATTAAATTCCTGTGTGACCTGTAACTTTACTCTTACTTCTGTAATTTTGGGTGTTTTACTCCTACAAATCCGCCCTTTGAAAATATGGCTCACTTAGGTGGCAAAATCGTGTTTAAGGCGCCCAGAATATGGTAATTGCACCACGCTCTCACCGAAATGCACAGAAAAATAGGAATTTTTAACATAGGGCTTAGTGCTTTCCGGAAAATCTCTCATATTTTTTCTTTGCTTTGGCACATATACAAGAATATTATATATTCCATAATGGTGTAGTCACACACAGATTATTTTGTTGCCAAGGACGGTTGTTACCGAACAAAGAGCACCGGGTAGTCTTTGGCAAATCAGCCAGGCCTGTTTCCGTTTTCTTTAATTCAAATACCAGCTCGCCTTTTTTCACTTTCGAACGAAAAGCTGTCAGGTAAGTATTAAGATATAGGGAAAATGACACATCATGAAAATCTCCCTTAAAATTGAAAGTCTGTAGATCATATTTATCTTTTCCTACTCTTGCTAGCTTGATCAATTGTCCCTGCCTTGATATTTGTACTCAAATGTCATCATTCTTTGTATCTGCTCCATCAGAAACGCGTGAATAATTTCTTTGTCTTTCTCTCTCACTCTATCTCCTTCACTCTCTCTTTATCTATAGATAGATAGATTTATAAACAGATAGATAGATAGATAGATAGATAGATAGATAGATTTGGATATGATAAATTTTCTATAATTACTTTTGTTAATTCAGTAGTATGTCGTCTTCTTTCAAAGTGGTATCAAATACTCAGTGTTACATGGCCGACATGCCCTTTATGTTATTGTTGTTATTGCTGTGATCTGAATTTTATTTCTGTCCGGGCCAGCATTTCCTGTCAAGAAGACCACTGCAAATTCTACACAACGCAGTATATTGGCGAGCTTGATATTTAATATTTCAAAATACTTTAGGGAGCAGGAGACAACATGACGAAAGATTTATCAAAAGTTAATAGCATTTTCCCTCTAAGTTACCAAATAATATTAGTAATGTCTGACTATGGAAGAAAAGAGCAAGAAATACCTTACCCTTCTGAGGTGTTTACTCGATTGAATGCTTTGATTACATTTAATGGTAACCGTGATTTGTCACAGACAATGAGGTCTTTCGCCTTTATCTGGATCGATTGCATGCATTTTTTCTAAAGCTATACTATCTGAAGAAATGTCTGGTCTCGCTATAGTTATAATCGGGGATCACATCGCCATCGCTTAGTGGAATCATGACGGTTATGGCTACTCCTTCACTGACCATTCGGTTGGTGGAAAATAATTTTACAAGCATGCTTCTTTTCTAGTGTGTCCAAAATAACGAAGTAATGCATGGTAGACCAATTTTTTCCTATGTTGCACAAATTACAATATGTTTTGTGTGAAACATTAAAAGAACTCTATTTCTAAAAAATATGCTCATTCGTTTATTTAAAGGCATATATCGAAAATTACCTAAGAGAACACTTGAAAGGTGGACAGAGGAGAAAGACGGTAAGTTTTAAAGACAAGATGACTTGACGATTTCTACACGTAAGTGCAATAATAGAGTATTATTTTACTGTCATAAATAGTCAGAACAAAACTATTATTGGTGGCCGGTTTAGCAAACTTGTTGAGGCGAATGAATTGTTGAAGCCCCTGTAGCAGTAACTCTTGAAATATGTTGACCTGCAAAAGGCTTTCTATTTTCCCTGGTTTTCTTTAAATGATATAAACTTAAAGGATATAGTCTTTTACTACTGAAAAATTGGACAAGTGAACATAAATTTTAACCGATATCTTGATTTCCCGCCATTTTTAAAAACTGGTAATATTACAAAGAAAACAAAGCATATGATGTTCCAGTGAAAAACATTGAGCATTGTGCATTATATTGAACTAATCTGTTGTTTCTGTGAAGATTCAAATGCATATATGCACGACGTACAATGGTTTTGCTTTATTTGCATGAGGGCGCCATTTTACGTTTGGGCAACGTTTATTATTCATCTTGCTCAAAATTGCGCATGCAGTCCCAGTGGACAGATAATTATACTTGTATATACACTCCTCAAAGAGTACATTCCCACGAATTTGTTTTAGTTTGGAAGGAAAATCACAAAAATAATGCTAAAAGTTACAGCTTTTGGGCCTTTGATACTAACAAAATGAAAATTTCGCTATCATTAAAATAAATATAGTTATGATGCTGACGAAGACACTCTTTTTCCATTATCAATTCGATGGAAGTAATGATTTTAATCCTTTGGTATATCAAATAGGCCCCGGACGTCGACCATATTATATATAAAACATGTGACCACAATAAAACTTTCTCTCCGAGTATTTCCCCATATTGTATTGGGCACAGATAAAGAAATGAGCAATATGCTTACAATGTCGTATATTTCCGTAGACAGTTTTGAGTGGTACAACGAAAAATGAGCAAATGTTAATTAAATAAAAAAACAATATCATATTAGAAAAAAACAAGTTAACAATTTGTATTTCATAGATCTGGAGATGTTTTGATTCTAATGTTGAAGAGGGATCTGATGAAATGGAACATTTGACTTCAGAAGACACAACCATTGAAGTAAGTACAGCAAACAGCAATACTGGGGTTTTTATCACTCAAAGTAAATTTGTGAAACCGCATGCATTGATGTCCAACGATAAAAACACTTTTAGTGTATTTCATGTATTTGATTTGATATATACCTGTTGTCATCTCGTCAATGGTAAATGATGTATTAAATGAACAAGAAAGAAAATACAAACATTATGATGATTGCGGTGGCGGTGGTGATGGCGGTGGTAATACTTGTAACATGCATGTAACATGACAGTGTATATCTGTATTCACTGAGTTCAGTATAGTACCGCTATCTTAATATTGAATCTTCTTCAATTTTAGAGCGTACGTGTGAACGTTTTGTTGTCTCAGGTATAAGATAACCGTTAGCAAGGTAGGCTAGCTATCGGTGACTAGGCTTTAACATCCTGTCGAAATATCACCAAGCTTTGTAAATATAGAACGACGGAATGCTAAGAATGCAGACTAAAACGCAAAATAAAAACGTTCTGATATTATTAACGGAACTCTCAGTAGGCCCTGTGACATACATTGCGACGATATCATATAGAAAACCTTGGAACATGGCTTTTAGCTTAACCTCTATACTATGTATGGTTCAACGTCAAGATGTACAGAATTACACACATATACAGCCAGTTTTTGAACATGTTTGAGTCAGTAATTCTTTGTCACAATGGGCACGGTCCCTCCACAAAGTCAAGACTATAACTACCACCACTACAACCAGCACCATCGACAATACTGAGACAACTAACGATTAAATAACAACAACAAAGTCACCACCATAATAACCGCAGCTTCTAGTTTGATAAAAAACGATGTAATGTGGAGGTAGAATGACCAAATGTTTTGCATTACCGTGTATCACATTTTCCCTTCAGAAACTTGCAAAGAGGTACCTGTCAGAGGTAGCCGGTATCTATGTATATCAGCAACTTCGAAGACGCCTGATCAATCCGTCGACAGGACAGCGACACTCGCCTCAGGGTCCGTGCTTGTGTCAGCTGGTTGACGAACTGTTCTTCAACAAACCACACACCGACAGAAGTCCCGACATTAGTCTGTTCAAGCGTCAGGTCTACAGCGACATTTTCAGACTGAACTTTTAACGACGGTTCATGTGGATTGCTTTCGTATCAGTCATTTAGCTCAATGGTGTGAAAGTACTATATGAATATACATCTACATCAATCTTTTATTGCAAGAGGTACAAACATGTAATTTCTCATGCAGTACTTTTCAAACTACTTAGATGGCATGGAGGAAAATATTGCCTTCTGAATCCTATTCCATGGACTCTTCAAATAACTGACGAATTTTGTATACCGTAAATATTATCTGATATCATTCTAGAACTGCTCCACATCCACACATATGACATCTAAATTTTACGTTGTTACATTGCATATTCCGAATCTATTGCGCCTTCAACAAATTTGAGTGATCATCCTTTTGTCAGGGCTCTCTTCATACAAATTAAGGGAGAAATCAGTAATTGATCTAGTGTATGGTTAGAATACATTATCATCTTATTGGGATGATCACACATGTGCAGGGGCTATACAATTCAAGAGGGTGAAACAATAATTGATCTAGCTAAATATTAGTAACGACGCCGTTTGTATTTCGTTTCACTTTCACTGTTTAAGAGTAAAAAATGCTCGATATAAAACTACAGCTACAATATTTTAAAGGAATCTATGCTAACAGAGAAGCTGAACATCAGCTTTAAGTAATGATAATCTTTCACAATATTGTTTTTCTATTTCTCTGTTATTTTACTTCAAACCTTTAAGAGATGCTATTTTACCTCGATAATATGAAGAAGTATATCCGTGCAGTCAATGACAAACTTCAAGTTAAGCTTTTGGTTGTTGAAATTCCTCATTAAAAACTACAAACAAATCAAACAAATCTTTGTAGTTCTGGTCTATGTCATATTGTCTGGAAGGGAAACAACAATATGTTACAGCAAGATTGGATGTTAGCCTTAACTTAAATCTTACATATAATGTAATACAAGACTTATATGCATGGGATAATGTTGTCGTCTGAGAACATATATACAGGCTGCCATTCCTAGCTATAACTTATGGAATATATAAAAAAGACAAAAATGGTTACATTTACAAACGTTTTACTCCATTTTTGCTTAAATATGACAACTGCTGCCATGGGTGAGACAAAATGACTCATAGTAGCATTTCCTGGAAGATGAGATGGATTATTATGATAAATGAGATTTTATCGACTGGTTGATACAAAACAAAACTCCACACAATGTCGTCCACTAAATTAGGGTAATTGTCATTCTCTTGTTTTATTATCTACTTTAAACCACAAATAGCAGCTTCTATTCACAACATTCATAAATATCCTGAAAATTGTCTTGTACAAAAATAAAGCAAGACATCAAGTTTTGCTCTTCTTCAAGTATTGTTTACGCAGACAATGTATCGATTACTACGGTGCGATTCAAATCTTAGAATAATTTCACAAATAAATAAGTAATATCGTTGGTAAATGATAGTGGTGTGGTGGGTAACATGAAAAGGAGGTTAATTTCTGCTCGCTTTATATCATATGATACCTTTCGGCTTGTACAAAAATGTATCTAAATAAATAACTGGTAGGATTACAGCGTGCACTCTGAGTTACACTGCAATGCACACTCTCAATTAGCCATGTAACATGCCGTGATGAATTAAAATATTAATTTCTCAGTTGTTTTGTCAGCGATTATTGCTTATGCGCTCGCTGTATGATTTAAATGAGTCTTAAATGGACAGTCAAACAACATTTCCCTGATTGGATGTGAGATTTTGCGAAATATAACCAGAAGAAAGACAATTCTTCATCGAATTCTCATTATTCCGTTACAATTAGCCTACATAGCGTCTAAAATAACAATTCTTATCTTACGTATTATTAATCTCTATACCATATTTGACCAAGTAAAGAGATTGAAGTCGACTTCAAAAATACTCTGTCATCGTAAAATACTTTAACAAAACATTTAAATATCATAGTACGAACCAAAGTGAACGTTAATTGTTAGATCGTATTTAGAGTTTGTTGAAAGTTCATTCGTATAGTTCGCTGAACCATTGATGCCTCAAACGTCATTACGATACTCACGGGCCGCTCACTGAAGAGGTCGGTGATTTTCGCAACTCTGATTGCATTGTTCTTCGTTGTTCGATAAATGTTGATCAATTCAGTTGATGCTTCAGTAGTCGGTTACTTTAGAGATATATCGCATTGGTTCATATTACATGCACATTAACGTTGTTACTCACACAGTCGAAGTTTAAGGATCATTTTGTCGTATTCAGTTCTTCTTGTCGTCATAGATGTTGGTTTCTAGTTCTCCGTCTTCGTGCAGTTTGCTCTGTACCCGTAGGATTCTTCGACCATGTTACTACTTGTTTCCTTTTCATGGTTGTTTCTCACCACCACGTCACTATACGCTTTTATGGAAGGTTTTTTTTGTTGAACTCGCCTTGGCCTGCTGAGCAGAGAGGTACTTTGGGATCATCAAAATATTGACATGTCATAATTAATATTCAAACGTCACTATGAAATTCTCATGTTCCTTCATTAAGTGTTGTTTATTTTCATAATTTTAACGTATATTCTTATTTTCGTCCTGGCTTCCGTTAACACCCTCGTAAAACGTAATTAGCGTTATTTTGCGTTTGTCTCAGATATGGTTTGTATTCATATCGACGTATAATTGAGATCTTGTTGTTTTAATTAATAATTTCACTGTATCGATAACCAAGATTCATTAACCTTGTGTGAGATAAAATATCTCCGTAACAGCATTAAGCTGTTTACGAAAATTCAACAATTCCAAAATTTAAGTTGCTTCTTACTACAAATTTTAGGCCTGGTTTTGTCTACAGGACCTTTAACGTTGGCAGGACAAACTTACAAATTTAATCACTAAAGCATTTCTTAGGTGCAAGTTGTAGAATTGAACACTATAAATGTATGGTGTCATTTTAAAATGTTCGATTTATTCGTTACGGCAACTTTGTATTATGGGTAAGAAATATGGGGACTGTAATCTTATGACATAATTGAAAAAAGTCAGCCTTGTGGTTGGTTGAAACGTAAACAGTATTAGTTACGAGATAAAACTGTTTCGTCAGGAATACATATATACTTGATTTACTGGAGAGACATACTGGATATTCTCAAAGTTTTAATTATTTAGTGATGTTTCATTTTCAAATCTGTTTTACAGCTTTATTGATTTGTATGAAGTGGTTGCCAGTAATGATGTAGGAATTGTTTTTATGGGGAATTGTTACTAAATTTCTATAATGTGAAATGAATCGATTATTTCATTGATCATTAATAAATTATCAATAAATTGATTACACTGTACCCGTGTCTCTTTGTAGTAATATTCACCTAACTTTGTCGGACAATCCTTTGCACTGATTTCGTACAAGTCTACAAGTTGAGACAGGTAACAACACTAGCACGAGAAAACAACAATAAGATATTAGCAATCATATGAAAGGTGTTGTGTATTGTTGGCCGGGCTTGAATGCTTAGCTTTCGTTCTCTGTCTGTAGGCCCTAATAAAAAACATAATTTTTATAACCTCGTATATTTTAGCAAATCTATAAGCTGACCATCTTGTCTTTCACAAAATATCAACCAGATACACCTTGCATTCAGGTAATCTAGGTTTCTACAAAGAAAATTTGATTTAGAACATGTTTGAACTAGCGTGTCAGTACTTATTTAATTAACACTGTAGTAGAGAAGAATAGGTGTCGATGAATGTGTAAAATGAACACTGCAGGATGCCTTTCTGACGATGCAGGAATCAAAGAGGGTGAGATAAAACGCCTATATATGACCAGAAAAACAGCGGGTGGCAGAATGTATAATATGCTGGCGCCAGATACAACAATAAAGGCATGAAGTTTCATATTTCAATGCAAAAATTGGAATTTATTTCTTTACATGTAAAACATTTTTCCGATCTTTTCCATTTGAGACGATAAAGAGGAATCTGAATACACAACTGAGAGTAAGTTATAATTAAAGTCATTGGTCCCAACCATATTTCCCTGGCCAAGCCGATTAAAATCCTACGTAGAGGTACACTGGTCTTTTGTTTTCAGTCGTTAGTTTGCCGAACATTTCTGCTTTCCTGGCGTCTCTTCATGTCATGTGTGGAGGCGTTGCAGGCAAAAGTAGTACACACGGTGAATTCGTTGTAGAATAATTTTACCCAGCGTACGATAGAACAATTTCCTGAATCGTGTAAGTTCCGTTACATTTTCAAGTTAAAATATTCCTGATATTTTAAATCTTGGCAAAGCAGTTCTTCGGCAAACACCTGTTTCTCGCTATACAGACTTACATTTTTCCCGGACTAGCAGTAATTTTTGATGTTCACTTTAAAATCATATACCCAAAATAATTTCACGTGTACATGTAGTTTCACAAAACAGGCTTGGACATTCAACATGAAAACGCAGTCGCATACGCAGACGTTTGAGAGAAGTAAAATAGATTGTAAGAAACTCGTACTTTCCTGTAACCCGACCAACCCTCTTTTAAAACCCTTCGATTCTTAACTTTCGTATTGCACTTTTGAAAACCACCGTTTTGCCTAAAATTTCTGGTTTTCGATGGTTAAAAATTTATATTTTCGAATTTAATCACCAAAATTGAACAATACATGACTCTTGTTTGTTCGTTATTACATGACCAAAATATGTAATGAGTGTATGTATTAGGAAATTAAAAAAAATAATATTTGCATTTGAATGAACAATCAGGCACATGTATGGATCAAGTAGTCTCGGTGTATCTTTGGCGATAAAATTTCTTCTTTGTATTTAGCGTTCTTCATCAAGTCTCACTTCAATGACAACTGTCAATTTCGGAAGCCCCGGAATGGGATTCGTCTTGAATGTTTGTTAAGCAGGATGAAGTGGATCTGTCGCCATTATTCGTACTAAAACCATCGGTTATCACTAATCAGTTAAAGCCGATATAAAAAATAATTTGTAATACAGAGAAGGGGAACGATTACTAATAACAGGGAGTAGCATCTAGTCCAAATACAAATCAAGCCTGAGTAGTTATCAATGAATAATATTTTATACAGAATTGAAGCACAGATATGGTGGCACGTCGAGCGATCACATGTTCATCATTCAAGTCCTTAGATGCGCGGGGATTTGTCGTTTTCAGTTAAGGTAATTAAATTCAAAAATGTAAAATGCTGAAATATTGAATTCGATGATAGCGTTATGTATGTATGTATGTATGTATGTATGTATGTATGTATGTATGTATGTATGTATGTATGTATGTATGTTTGTGTAGTGTGTGTGTTTATGCATGTTTGTGCGAAATTATGTTTGTACGTGTATACGTATGATGTATGTATGAACGTATGTATGTATTGTACATGTCTGAATGAATACACTCTATGTGTATAATTATGTGTATGTATGTATGTATGTATGTATATAAGCTTATATATAAATATATACATACATATATATATATATATATATATGCGTGTGCGTATGTATGTATGTATGTATGTATGTATGTATGTATGTATGTATGTATGTATGTATGTATGTATGTATGTATGTATGTATGTATGTATGTACATGTGCGCAATCGTGCAATCTGGTGCAATCTGAGAGGTGTTTTTAATTTGTCCGTTTTACTAAGTAAAACTGTTAGAGCACCCCGAGGGGCAGAGCATGAGATGGTGGTATCCCCTTTCGTATTGAAAATTTTGAGAAATAGAGTAACTCCTTCTTTCTCTCCACTTTGTGAGCACCCCCTGTATAGCTTTCAATTTTTTGAGTGACCTCCTCAGATTCATCCGGCTCTCCCCCAGGCCGTGAATAATCGACGGCTCCCTTACATCTAGATGTGAATAGTGGTATGAAGTCACGTATTTCTGGAACGGATGAATTAGATTTGAACTTTGAACTGTGCCATCCATGCCACAGCAATACTATTTTGTTGCTCGTCTGGGTACCTTGTTGACTAACGTTCGGTGCCTGTCAGTACATAAGCCTTGGCACTGATAAAGCGTCCAGGAAAAGTTTCTTTCTCGAAAGACATTATTTTATTAATTGGCAAAGCATCGGCCCGATAGGCACATTCTTCTTCGTCCTCGTCAACATAATTGACATTCCTGTAAACTGGTACAACATGGCCGCCACTAAATTCACCATCGAGAATGAGGTTGCTTCAGCGGAAAGGGAAAGTACCAGGAACAAAGGTAAACAGTCACTTTAAAGTTGTCTAGGTCAACCTATCATTTCGAAACTAGTCATAAATAGGTACAAATAGGTTACGTATTATAAGTCGTATATCGAAAAATGAACACAATCAACAGTATACCCCCGATGACCCGAAAATACACTTCACGTGCGGGGGGTAATACTAACAGGGTCAGCTGTCGTCCGCACGTCATGTTTACATCACCAACCAATCTCCACACATGAAACCTTGGGCCGAACAAGCTACTGTTACGACTGACTTTTCGTAACTTGTAGTTATCGACGGATCGTCACTCGCTCAAAGTCACACAATCGAGAGATACTACGGGAATCGTAATACTTTCAGTAACTGGAACGCACATCATGCAGTCAGTTTAACTCACAACTTCAGATCTTTATTACTAGGGCAGAGCAGAGCGGCACCATGTCCGTACTCAGGATACAATCATCGATCAGCAAAAATTCCCTTAGAACTATCAAAATCATTGGCTTTTATACATTTCATCAAAATTATAACACGTTTTGACTCCATGTGACATACGTTCATTGCACATGATGTCACTTGTGTACCTACAACGTAATAAGTTATAAAATTATAAAATCATGTCGGTAAAAGGTCAAAGTAATAAAATCCCAAATACCGATGAAAGGTCAAAATGTTATTGATTTAAGGCATCACACTACATTCGCATTGGTAAGGTCACAGTAACAATGAGCCAGTGGCTGCTATCCCATGAAGTTAAACAATTGACACTTAGTGACAAGTGGTGGGAAGAGTTAACCCGTCACGGTCGTGCGACCGGTTGGCTGGTGAGTCGTCACCAGTAAAGTCGTAGTGGCGAAGTTGAGGAAAATATCATAAGATATCGACGTTTGAGCTAAACTTAAGACATGACGAATAGAGAGCGAAGGGAAAAATAATGACCTCTGTGGAAGGCTAAAATTATCTGAATAAAGGCCCGCATACTCTGAAATAAAATAAGATGAGAGTGAAATGAAATAATTTCAACGCTCAGGCTTTGTTGCAGTATATCAATAAATTGACACAGTGTCTTAGAGCTACATGATGTTAAAATGTCTAAGCAGGCTACAAAAAGCCACTTTTCCCCAGGCATTTTCATTAAAAAATGCAATGAATTGTACTACATCATTGTGTTATCTGAGCAGCTAGACCACAGAAAAGTCTATTTTTTTCTTGAGTTTCGATGGCAACGTGACACGTTCAATTAATGAATATACATATAATTAGAACCAATGTAATCTGCATCTTTTGCTGGGTGGTCCAATTCTAGAAACGCAGTTGAGCTGAGCAAGTTTCAAATACATATGCCACTTTAAATTTGGCTATACATGTTTTCTCATATTTTCTCACAACATATATTTTCTCAAAGTATGAATTTAGAAAACCGTCCAAGTAAACTCCCTTTTTTTAAATTATAGCAAACTGTCATCACTGAACGAATAATATTATTAAATTATATGTACATCCTGCTATTGACGTACCGTGTTGGTACTGTATTAGTTTCAGTCTTCTAATGCCAGTTTATTGACACACACTCGTATTCGAAAACAATGCACCCGTACTAGGTCCACATTTCACCAAGTACAGGCTTTTTATATTTTCCTTTTATTCTTTTTCACAACTCACGTTCTCAGCAGAAGACGTCGCTATCGTGGAAGAGACTGTCCGTGATCGTAAAGCTATCACCTTTTTCTGCCACAACAATGACAAGGGCTGGGTGGAAGAAACAACGTATAAGCTTGGCGAACAGTTCGTTTGCCAACACGGCGACGCAGATTTCATAGGCGGAGTATCGATTCCAGACAACATTCTACGGTTGATTCGAGAATGCGACACGATAGTTCTGGTGCTTTCACCAGATTTCCTGAACAGCCAATTATGTAAATACGAGGCACAACTTACCCTGAGTGAACATTTGTTCAGAGAGCAGAAGATAGTGATTCCAGTGTTGCTAAGGGGTGAAGACATTCCGGACTTCATCTCTCATTTGACTCACCTCGACGTCGGAGACATAGGGTTCTGGGAGAAATTTATGGGAGCACTAACACAAGGTATTGTCAAAAGTGTATAAGTTTCCATGGTTTTGAAAAATTCTTTTTTGGGTACAGTAATTGCAAAGCATTGCACAAACGAGTGACTTTTGAAAATTGTTAGAGACTGGTATTTCGGAAAGCACATCTAATCATTGAAATATT
>LD348091.1:46790-70359 GCA_001465055.1 Ptychodera flava
CCCCCAGGCCGAAGAAACTGACCAGTCCCTAAACGTGACTACGACTACATTTGACTTCCAAATGTTGATGTTTCACCATTTAAGGAAACGGTGTCTATTCTACACGAAAATAAACAAACAAGATCACAATAGGCTTATCATTTAGAAAGTCATCGTAAGGTCTTCTTTCTGTGGATTGTCTCTACCCAAACTACAAAGCGAACACTTTCACCCTTTAATCATTGCTACTACCTTTGACATGCAAATTACGGTATTTGTTCAAATAGGAATTTCGCAATTATAAAAACCAATTTCGGATATAAATGTTTGAATGAATCAAAATATTATGACTTTCCATGGAAATTCAATATTCTTTAACTAGTAGAAGAACATGTCTTAAATTGCCGGCCGTCAATGTAAAGAAACTGTCAGCATTCCAAATAAGGGAACCGTCATTATTTATGGGCTGGGGTCGGAGGAATTGCACTAGAAACTCAGAAATTTCGAGTANGCGCAAACGATAATGAATTAGAGATATTTTGACTGACCCTCCCCCATTTCGAACAGTTAAATATCAATAGATGTATATGTGTAAATTTTTACAAAAATGGAGCAAAAGTAAAGACCTTTCAAATCGGTGCCTCTTGACAGTTTAAAAAGGTGAAACCAACAAAATGAAATTCAAAGTAGCAACAAAGTATACTATTCAAAAGCTTACCCTATAACCAGTATCCAACAATATATTATTTTTAATTTCGAACGGGTATGATTACAGGGGTTTCACTTGGATATCTGAGAGGGGAGAATTTGAAAGTAAAGGGGGGGGGAACACGTGAGATGCTGAACGGATAGTGTCAGAGGGATGCCCCCTCCCCTAGTGTGACAATTTTGAGAAATTGATGTGTGGAATGGTGCAGTCTAAGCAATCTGAGGTATTTTCAATTTGATTTTAGTAGGTAAACTTCTCAGAAAATGGGGACACCCCAAGGTGGAAAGCGCAAGAGGGAATGGGGCGCCGCCCTCTCGCATCGACAATTCTGAGAAATTGATATCAGTGCACAATGATGCAATCTGGGAGGTATTTCAGTTTTTTTTGGCACTGGGTAAAAGTGTTTGAAAATGACATCGAACACTGATTTTTTTATTACATTTTTGCATGATCAGTGTTTGAGTCGCAACAATAAAAAGTGACAATACATTTCGTAAAAACAGTTCTCAGTTTGTCAGCAGCGCATGCGCGAGTGCATTATGAAGAAAGCGTTTTCTTCGACTACAAGGATTGTTGAGTGCATTTCAAAGTAGACGGACTTATGCCTTTGATAACTTTGATGGTACCGGAGTAGTGATATCTTAATAGTGGATGCCTTTTTTAGAACAACAATATGTTTAGATTATTATTTCTGCATTCATCCACGTTCTGAAAAAAAAACCCATAAAAAAACCAAAAATAATCCCAAAAACAAATCAACTTAATACTCGTGATCGAAGATAAATAGTCGTATATTAAGAAATGTGGTCCCCACCATGAATATATGGATCCATGTTTGTAAATAGGAGTTACACATAGGCGTACTTGGGAACCTGTATACGAACGTCAGGAAATGAACGGTGAACATCCTTGAACTTCTTACTCTCTGACGTAAGCTTTGCGACGACAGTGGTCTGACCAATGCGTATTAACAAAGTCACAGTTATCGGCCTGATAGTAACAGGTTGCGAGCCTCTACATTTGACATTTCCTCGTTTTGCCGCAGTGTAACTTTATTTAAAGTCGGCCAAAAGACAAAAAGCTGCAAAGTTTTTATCTTTGGCCTTCAAAATATGACGAAAGTTTCCCTGACTGGACAATTCATTCTAAAAGGATCTTGTCGTGCCATATCGTAAAATAATATAAGGCTTTACGCGCCTCAAAATGGAAAGAATTAAACTTTTTTGTCAAACTGGTCGCAAGAGAGCATAAAATCATTCCTTTTACAAATTCAGGATAAAAATCCGGGGTTACAATGCAAAATTCGGCACAAGAGACATACATATCGGATATTTCTCGGCACGTGAAATTCAAAAATGGCCACCATAGCTGTGTTTATTTTATTCGTGCAGATAAAATTCACAACAATTAGTAGGGGAGGGGTTGTTACTCAATGAGCTTGCAAAAGAAGCTCACACAAGTATTGTACTGACGAATTATCGTAAAAGTTTGGGATATACCAAATATCTGTTCCCGACACGAATTCTACTTTTAATAGTCATATTCAAGTTTTGATAGCAACTTTTGAACAAACATTGTGTATGTCACATCATAATATGCGGACGGATTGGTATTATCACGAGATGTTTTTGTTTGGGCAAGGATGGCTTGAGAGACCATACCTTTAAGAAGACATTCGTCCCTCTCTTTTGACATTATTTTGGCTATTTGATTCTCTGTCTGTCTGTCTGTCTCTCTCTCTGTATCTGTCTGTCTGTCTGTCTGTCTGTCTCACTCTCTCTCTCTCTATCTCTCTCTCTGCTCTCTCTCTCTCGCTCTCTGGTTTGAAGTAAATCTAATTTCAAAGACGGTATTTATATAAAAATTAAGTAAATCAAATTATTTCTATCTATGGGTTGTAAGCAAAGCTTTTACTTACGTACCACTTTTATTCGTCATCACAAACGATACAAATATCTAATGAAATTGAAAAAATTCAAAATAGCTATTTTTAACCTTTAAAGATCCCACGATAATTATCTTCGCCTTAAAATTAGACGTCTTCAGGACTACGTGTCTTTGGGGACCACTTCAACAAAAAAATCCGAAAATTAAATATCATCGAACTGTTGGGCCCGGTGTAATCACAAATGCAAAGGGTGGAGGTTATATGACGTAGCTCCTGCACATCGAAAATTCTGTTCTTACCCTGTTAATATATGATTCAAATTACGTCTCACAGACATATCAACATAACTCTACGACATAAATAAATAAATACATATATTAGAATTACATATGATAATGTTATCACTATCAAAATATTTCGTATTGAAAGATTTAAATCAAATGTTATTGAGATTTATTCCATAGTACCATAATATATAAATATTAAACAGGTAAGTGAAGAGAACTTGAAATCGACAGCACCAAAAAAAACAAAAGTACACCAAGACGGGGAAGTTCAAAACGACAAGAGAAACACACTGCATCGGGAAACTAACGCTTATGATGAAGATCTTCACGAACGTAAAGAAAATGGAAAACTGGAAGGACAAATTCCTAATAGATACCAGTAATGAACTGAAAATGCTCACGTGTTTCAGTATACTAGTATATTGCAGTAGTCTATAAATTGCAACTTTTGCCACATGTTTGCAACTTCATTGAAAGTGTTATAATCAACATCGTGAACAATATTCACCACAGATTAATGCCAAAGGTCATTCAGTATATAAACATACAATAACCTGAAATAAAAATACTAAATGTCTTTGCCTGCTGTCATTGTATAACCACTTTGATAGCCAGTGCACTTGCCTTTGGTCAAGTCCTTCAATCTATATATGCTGAACTGTGAAAGCTCATAAGACATGCAAATTATAAATTAGCGGACACGAAAATGCAAAATAGCTTTCACAAATACAACATAACTATCTCATTGATATACATAGTAAGTTTTAGAGTCCTTCCAGTCTTATATCTCTATTTGGGAAGGTTAGTTAAATATGCAAATTAGTAACTTGCTGATGTAAAAATGCCAAAAAACCTTGCACTAATATTTTATCATAATTTCTTAAATGTATCTAGCAAGTTTCATCGACTTTGATCAAGTCAACCAAAATATCCCTTATTAGAAAAGCTCATTAAATGTGCAATATTAGTAATTACATGTTCTAAAAAAATTAACCGACTTTGGTCATCAGAGTTTCTTTAATGTACAGAGCAAACTTCGGCAATTTTGCTGGGACAATCCAAATATATACTCCTAATTAGGGAAAGTTCGTTAATTAGCTGAAGCAAAAATGATAAATCACTTTCAATAATGATTTAACTTAGTATCTTTAATGTTAATTGCAAGTTTCGTTGACTTTGATCATGTTAATCCGGATATATTAAGATCCGCAGGCATTACTGGCTACATGACGACTCGCCTAGCAGGCCTAGCCTGGCTACACTGAGAAGAAAGCTACATTGCGGCTTAAGATATTCCATTTCAGGCATTAATCTATCATTTGTATGTGCAGGCCCGGTTTACAACACAAAGGAAGAGATAGAACCCGCTTGTATACTTTTCACCTTTAGCTCGTTACGATCACAGCGCGGATGGGAGGTGTCCGGAGGTGTGATACAAGTACCAGTAACAATCGGTACAACAGATGTTTTTCCGCCGTCCAGGATCACCGATCTTAGAGTCACCCAGACGTCCTACGAAGATAAGACGATTACACTTCAATGGACGGCACACAGTGACGACTTTGATGTAGGAACAGGTGTTAAAGTTTTTTGTCGTCTTTTGTGTGTTTAATTATCATCGGAGGTACCTAGCGATTTGTCAGTCTGGAGTAAAATTGCTCCAGATGTCATGTTAAAACTGCGTGTATATATATATATATATATATATATATATATATATATATATATATATATATATATATATATATATATATATATATATATATTCATTGAATTTCTTTTTTTATGAACATTTGTGGTGCATAGTAGAATTTTTCCGCGGTCCCTTTAGAACAGTGTTCAATGTGCACACGTACTTGTATATGTACATTTTTACGTATGTGGTTCTTTTTTTATGAACATTTGTGGTGCATAGTAGAATTTTTCCGCGGTCCCTTTAGAACAGTGTTCAATGTGCACACGTACTTGTATATGTACATTTTTACGTATGTGGAAGTAAAATGGCTTATTTGATTAAGCATTGTCCGTTTTAGTTGATTTTCTAGCCCAAGAATGTGACTTACGATACAGCGTCAATTTCACAACGTTTGCGCAACTCACAGATGACAACGTCACTTCAGGTACTAACCTAACATCTCCTGAGCAGTTCGGATTGGTCGAGACGGTCACCATACTTCTGTTTGATGTAATCTCGGATGTCACATATTTCTTTGGCGTCAGGGCGTTGGACGACTCGGGGAACGAGGGAGAGCCATCGAATATCGTTTCAGCGAGGTTTCTGCCAATTCCTAAAGTCCTCCCGACCACGCTCCCAATTACCACCACAGCGAGTGCGATGTTAAAGCTACCGACGAAAGCGTTGTAAAGGTGACCGCTGGCGTTCCGACGCGACGGGGCGTACCTTGTTTGGTCGTAGTTATTAGCATCGTCCTTGCCGTCGCCACAGTAGTAGTGTTCGCCGTTGTCATGGTGCTCCTTAAAGTAAAATTCAAGTCACCCAGTGCAGTTGCAGTGGAAGAGGGCGTCGCCAACGGCAAAACACAGAAAGGTAACGCTTGGCGAGAACTTCGCTTTCAAGCTACCCCTAATAACAAAGTCGAACCTGTTAAAAATGCCTAACCATAGCATTGCACTCGAAGCCTAGAAGAGATCCAACTGTTCACTCCTTTCACTGGCACTACACACTATGTAGTGTATCTATAATGTTTATTCATACGTATCATCAATTGCCCTTATGTATCGGAGAGATATATTTAATGTACATTTGTATTGTGTGAATTTCTTTGTGTCTTTAATAGTGTGTCTGTTTAGTCTTTGTGTCTTTAATAGTGTGTCTGTTTAGTCCATCTGGGACTTTTTAATTTATTCTGCTGCTTTCATAATGTTTTTTTATCACCGTCTTTTGTTTTATTTTATTTTTATTAATTAATTTTTAATTTTGATTTTTTTATCACCGTCTTTTGTTTATTGTACGAGAATGGTACAGGTGTTGACAGATTTTGACATTGTTTGTTTTCGTTTTCTTCTATTGCTGTTGCTGGTTTTTAGTATTTGTTTGTTTCTTTTTAAAATATGTAAATCGCACTGAGACGTATGTGTAGTGCGTGTAAGAAATAAATATTATTATATTATTATTATCTATGTCTTTGAATAATGTGTAGTGTATAATATACAGTATGTGTTTCTTGGTACTTACATCACAAGTCAATCGCGCAGCTCGAGTTCCAGAATACCAAAGTATGACTTACAGTGATATGCAATTCTTTCGTCCTATGCAGATGTATATATATCAAAAAAATTAAAATTAGCTCATACATAACTAACTGTGTTGTTTACGTGTGAACTGCATGATTTTCAAAACTGATCAATAAAGAAAGATGATTTAAAATACACTGGGGCACAACGACTCGTTTCTTCCAGAGCCTCTAGCTACACTATCCCGTTGTCTGTCGTACAGAGGTGGTATTGTTTCATTAGAGAGTGCAAGCAGTGTCAGGCACAATTATATAGCATCTAGCGGCAATATGGTCGCAATCTGGTGACGAATATGACATCGGTTTCTAGTAAGCGTCGGAACGTAAGAGAAGAATTTTACCTTTAATCGTCCAGGCCCTACTTAATCAAATTTCGTGACAGTAGCACTGGGATGCATTCGTCGTCAATGGCGTCATGCCACGGTTACGACCATTCTGAAATCCGTCGTCGACGTCCAAAATAAAATCCTAAGCACAGGGGGCATCCGCGAAACAAAAGGCATGGAAAGGAGCTTAAAGTTCACAAAAATACATCAGCTATCGGGATATTAGCTCTAATATGTTAACTAAACATAACATGCACCCCCTTGTCAAATATTTCTCCATCAGCTACATCCTCAAAATGATAAATGTCGAGGCTGTCAAACTTGCAGAACTTACACACTGGAAGTTCAACCGAACTTTGAGACTGCGTGGTTAAGCTGTAGTAATGTTTTCATGCATCTTCAGAAACATTTTTTGTTGTTTTGGGTACGCATTCTTGTTCTACTTCAAAAATGATGTCGAAACGCCCAGTAGTCAACCTACTAACACCGTCTTTGTGTGTTATGTCCGTTGTCATATATTGTTGGAGGGTGCATTTTAGTCATGAATATAATTCCTTTCAAACGTCATAACAACTGAACATTCTATTCAATATGCTGTACAATGCGCAGTGTTTTGCCTAACCTTGTACATCAGCATAGTTTACAGGAAAGAAAAATCGAAAACATTCTCAACTCTTTTCAAGAACAAAGCTAATTAGAATTGTATCAATCGTGGCAGCTATTTACCCATGGCAACAAGGGATCAGAGAATGTTTTGTGAAACAAGGCAATCTGTGCGCCATTCTAACTGTCCACTGTTGCAGTGCATGCGCACAATGTCGCAGTGAACACTGGTCCTCCTGCCTCGATGACTGATAAGATTTTTCTTCTCTCTGACCTTTGGGTAACGTTCAACTTGAAACTATTACTCGTCACAGATACTAGTACAGATATACTAGTACTACTCTTTGTTGGGGAAAGATCGTTCGATCTCGCGAACTCTGAAGCTAGGGATTCCAACGATGACAGACAGCCGAAGAACAGGTCTGTTTGTGCAATTTCGTTTGATTCACAAATACAGAAGGGTTTCATCAATTTATAGGATTTCGCGTAACCTTTTGCGCTATCTGTTTGAAACTATCTAACCCACAATGCTCGATTTCGATACATTTCTGTCAATATTGTGCACAGTAATTCAGACGTCGTGCACGCCATCAGGTCGCATACCTTCCTTTACTGAGCTGTCATCCGGGGCTGTCATCGGAAAGCATAGCGCAGCGACTGTCACCCAGGAATTCCGAACACTAACACAAAGGGCAACCATTCAATTTCATGGTAGCAAAAATTAACTATGCTTAGGGACTGGACATAAATTACAAGGGGGGGGGGGGTTGGGCCGGTGTTTTTCGAAAAACCGCTGCGTCAAAAATAGTGACCCTTCAAAATTTCATGCACAAAATTTAGTGACCCTCCCCCTTATCCGTGCATGAAAATAAGTGACCCTCCCCTGTTACTCAATACCCCCAAACAAACCTGCAATGTGTTCAAGACCTCCTTCTGACTTGCTAAACTTTCGAAGTCCCCTCCCAAAAGGAAGGCAAAATGCGGCCGATATAACGCTTTGTCCAAAAATTATCAAATCATAAGTGTGTGATAATTTCAAGTCCACGGTTGTGCAAGAAATTTGATTTTGGAATTTCACTGAAATGTCCATTCACTATGCATGGCAGCCTATGATGAAACTATGAATATTGTTTTTTCCAATACAAAACTAGGTAAATCTGTGCATTTATGTACCCCTAATTATTGGTATTAATGTTCTTGATTAGACTAGAGTGGTTTCAAGTTAATGGTTGTGCAAGAAATTTGATTTTGGAATTTCACTGAAATGTCCATTCACTATGCATGGCAGCCTATGATGAAACTATGAATATTTTTTCCAATACAAAACTAGGTAAATCTGTGCATTTATGTATACCTAATTATTAGTATTAATGTTCATGATTAGATTAGAGTGGTTTCAAGTCCATGGTTGTGCAAGAAATTTGATTTGGGAATTTCACTGAAATGTCGATACACTATGCATGGCAGCCTATGATGAAACTGTTAACATTTTTTTTTCATATTATACAAAACTAGGTAAATCTGTGCATTTATGTACACTTAATTATTTAGTATTAATATTCATGATTAGACTCGAGTGGTTTCAAGTCCATGGTTGTGCAAGAAATTTGATTTTGGAATTTCACCGAATGTTGATTCACTATACATTGTAGGCTATGAGGAAACTACAAATAACTCATAGGTTATCTGATCCTAAATTGTTATTCAAAAGTTGTTCGACCTGAAGCTTCCAGTTGTTATTGGTGACATTTTGCACTATTCTGAATAGTTAGTATTCTGTCAATGTCCTCAAAAAATGAAAAATGTACATACAGCTTCATGAACATTTGACATCGACCTATACACGATGGATTGTCAATGGGAGAATGATATCAAATAAGTGATCTCCACAGTTGGAATATTTATTGGCTGGAATTATCAAAGGTACATTGAATTTAATAGCCTGTATGAGATATTTCTCTTTGGTAATTAGACTGTACTTTTGTACACTTGGCAAATTATGCGTAGTCCATTTATACACGCTATTTGCGTTATCGTACCTAATCGCTCTAGAATTCATCTTTGATCAGTACCACATTTATAGTCCATACGTATATTGAATTGACATAAGTCTGAATTGTCCTAGTTACAACGTTGTTAGACTCCAGTGAGGGGCTCAACATTTGAGTTATATGCTAGTGTGTATTGACATGTTGTTGTAGGTTACTTAACAAATTTTGGTGTTTATTACAGTCTTTGGCAACAAATTTAGATTTATTCTATGGATAAATCTTTTCGCTAGCTAGAGTTGCATATAACAGCTGATGTAATGTGTAGTAACTTGTAGTTGTTGAGACCTCCCTATAGTGTTTGTATATGCCTGTAGTAATTTGTATATTGATTTGTATTGCACAATTCCTTAATAGATCACTTTCCTATAATTTATATTTCTTGGTCTGTGTCTTCTGTTCTCACCCCTGTTCAGTCTCACTCTGTGCACATATAACCGGTATATATCAACAATTGAGTCCAAGACCATTTGCCCCAGAGAACGAAAAATTAATTCTTTATGTGATTCATGCTTGCGTCGAGTTAGTCTTACAAGAAATATAATTGGTTACATAAGCGTCAGGAATATTTGCAGGATATGCATTTTTGGAACGCGGGCGCAATAGTCGATCAACAACGGAATTAAGAAATGAAGTTTGCTGAAAACTGTACTTATCCGGACGCCAAATGTTTTGTGCATATTTTGTTTGACCAATATTTCTGAATATTGTTCGTTTTAACAAAATTTAAAAAGGGAACACGGTTCGTTTGCCATGCTAGAGCACTTCCACTTCGACTAGTTTGAATTCAACCTTTGCTTCATGTTCGAATGAAAAATAGTTATAGAGCTGACAATGTTAAACGTTTACTGTGAGTAAACATGGGGATGGTGGTCATTTTGAAACTCAATCTTCGGTATGTATTGGGTAATTTGTTTTCGCTAATAGTTTTGTTTTATTTTTCATTTCAAAAGGGAACGACTTTAAGTTTCCTTGCGGATATTTGGGCAAAAGTTTAAGTCTTTCAATTCCCAGGCGCGTATAACATTAACATTCTTGAATTACGTGTTACAGACTCAGTGCAAAAACATGACAGACAGTCCATTGTTTTGGTAATAACAAGTCGCATATATAGTTATTTTACGAACAAGTCATAAATACTCCTAGTCTCAGCACTAGGCAAAGGTGAAATCATGATGACTTTTTGATTAAACGGTGAAGTGGGATGAAATCGTGAATGCAAAATACGAATACATAACATAAAATGTATTCAAGAAAGTTGAGACAGCTCTACACATAATAAACAACGTCTTCGCGATCAAATTTCATAAGAATTCGATTAATCCATTCGGCCGGCCGGCCCCTCTGAAATGTCACAAAAGTTGCAATTAAAATCAGGCTGTGGATCAGGTGTGTGCATGACTCAAATTATTTTTAGTGCGGTAAGTGCTTGGAGACACTGGTTCCAATTGTCGTCTTGACGTTCTGAAGCATGATGAAATGCTATAATCGTTTTTTAAGTAGCACAACTATAGCAAATACTAGGGTGAAACATGCATTCTTTATCGCCTTGATCTACCTGTTTCTGTCGCTCTGCCTCAGTGTTGCTTCTGGTTTCTTTCTCTGCCTGTCTCTTTGTCTCTCTGTCTCTTATGTTTGCCTGTCTCTCTAAAACACGAAGTCACCCCCTCACTCGGTGTCTCACCTTCACGAAAAGTCAACAGCTGGGGACCTTGACTCGGGGGGGGGGGAGCTGGGCGGGGCAGTGCTTTTTAAAACCCGGATGCATAAAAAAGACTGACTCTCCCTGATTGCATGAGTGCACAAGGAAGCTTAATTTACTATAAATAGTTTTAATCTAATCTAGATTAACTCCACCTCAGGAAACAAAGTGCAATGTCAAAAATGAGAACTAATATGAACTTTACACTCTGTATGTTACAGATATTGACTCTGAAGTGTCGGTAATATATGAATAGTGATGCATGCATTAATGATTACTCTGGAGATATTTTCGTATGACTGTGCTAAACATCCTTATTGATGTGAGATAACTAGCACAGCTTGGTAAATTGTTTTTTGCACCTGAAAATAAAGTAGCAATCTGGATGCATGGATAAGGTACTGTTATATTAATGAACTGGTATTGGTACTGTCAAATACATCCTCTGTATAACTGGTTCAAAACCTCATGTTACATTTAAATAACTTTTCATAGTATAAAATAAAACTTTAATACTTCTATGCCGAAAACTATTGTCAAACAAAAATAAAATCGTCTTACATATTAAACTATGTTTTTGACTACTGTTGCCAGATATATTGCTTCACTATCACATCCTGTAACATAACTGTTGGCAATGAATGAATGAATCAACGAATGAATGAACAAATGAATGAATGAATGAATGAATGAATGAATGAATGAATGAATGAATGAATGAATGAATGAATGAATGAATGCCTCAAACTAGTGCATGAAAACTGGTGATCCTCCCAAAATATTATTCAAGCTCTCCCTCCGTTAATTTTATCCACGCCTGACGTGTACTACACGCGTACACCGGAGCAGAAACAATCAAAATAATGAAATCGTAATGTATATAGCGAAAGGGCAGGGACAGTTTTACGCGAAAATGGTGAGAATAAGTAAATCTGGCCATGATCTTTCTTGAGACGTATGGGAGCGCCGAGCAGAAAATCTGAGAGTTTCTACTACTGGAACTATCGCGTAAAATGTGAAGACACCTCTGCAAAAATCTTTAAAAGCCGACCTTAATACTTCCTTTAGCTCACCGATCATATCATTAAACACGTCATAGTTGTTTTGCCTGCTAATGGATTGAGTGAGTAATAATATAGAATGATTTTGACACTAGGCATCAATACAAAGACGCAAGATGCGAAAGCCAAAAAAGTGTCAAAGTAAGAATGGTGTGACACCATTCTTACACTTTTTTGGCTTTCGCATCTTGTTAATTATGATCCATGTTCTAGTGTACATAGTAACTGTTACGTGCCTGTCATCCAGACACAAACGGTTGTTACGAGGATGTGACACGAAGAGGGTTTCGATCGTCTAAGAGCCTCATAAAGTCAATCCTTTGTTAAACTAGCGGCGTCATCAGGCATCTAATGTGCGTAACTGGTGAAGTCACCGTTACCAACCATTGCACAAGTAAATATAAATATTAAGTTCTTCGAGAGAGAGCAAAAGTGAATGCCCTTGCCAGTTCAGCTCCAGGAGTGACACTAAAATTCCATCTTTCCCTTTCAAGGTATTTTATGTTTTGTCAATTCGTCCAATTCTACACCTTTTTAATATTGTAGTAATTCGGAATATCAGATGGCTGTTCACGACTGTCGGCCACAACTGTCCTTACACATTTCATCTGCCTATTCTCGCAATTATGACGAGATCAAACTGACCAACTTGCATTCTATTGGCATTACTGGCATGTTGATTATGTTATTTGTAGGAGAGAAACTGATTGGGGTAATTGATTTATTTCCCTTGTCACAACGTGCCAAGTCATCGGATCGTTAGTTGGACCTCTGTTCTCACACGCTTTGAGACATTAACTTCGCTCAGAGGAAACTTGTGAATCCCATTCTGGCAGTATCATTTACGTATTTACAGGTCATTCCTGTCAGACTATTGTTAGCCAACCGAATACCCAACAAAACCTTGTTACAGAGGGAGTTTAAAACTTCACAATAAGACATCCACCCCTGGAGAGTCAGAAGAGGAAACTGTGTTTAAATTTTGAAAAAAAAAGGTTAATACTATGATACGTGATCTTGATGAACTCTGGCTTTTTTTTCTTATTACAGTTTGGTGTAACATTATTACTTTACAAAGTTTAATAGCTCACAAGACAGCACAATTAAATGTATCGCATGTGTATAAGAGTGCAATGTCAAAATAATCACCACTTACCAACGTTCAAGGAGCGTCAAGTACGGTTTGAGGCTCATATAACAATTATTCGGTTCTTTAAGATCCGTTTATCCTCCAAAGTGGTCATACACAAAATGACAAAGCGAAGTAACCTACCATTACAAATCCCAGATACAAGTTATAGGTATAATACAGTCAGTGCAAGTTTTTGAAACTTTAAAGCGTCCCAAGTTTACTGGATGTACATTATAAATGTGTTTTCTTCTCTCAGTACTGATGACCGAGATCATAAAATATCCACACTTGATTTCCTTAGATTGTTAAATACATAAGCTTGCATAGCTAAAATTTAATTTACTACCAATAACTGTTCTCACTTTTATTCAGTGGAAAGCAAATTTCTTTCTTTCTTTTTTCTTTTTTGTTTCTCCCTTCCTTTCATTTTTGTTCTTTTTAAAAAATCTTTTTGTAAGATGACATTTCAACGTTTCCTCTGTAGCCATGCTGTAGCCACTGTAGCATGACGTGTATCCTACAAATACAGGTTCTCTGTATTGAATAGGTACTCCTTCATTCTTCACTTTCAATAAAGAAGTAAAATGCCGGTTTTTGAACCCATCAACGATGTGTAGGTTAATGGATGTGTTAATTTTGACGCAACACGGACAATCATCAGAGGATGACATTGAACATGTACTTCAGAACAATGACGAGCTCCGGATGAACTCTGGATCAATTAGCCAGGATGGTCTACTGTCATATATTCATAAATTGCTTTTCAACTTAATGTAATTTTACGACGGTGTGAAAGTTTCTTTATTTGGAGTTTCATAAACACTATCAGAACATGATCATGTCATGAGATGATTTTGATAATTACGATTACATCAAGGACGGTTATTAAATTTATTCTTTTTTTATTTCTATTTAACCTTTATGCAAAGTATTCTAAGATAATCAAAACCCCGCCAGTTGTTTCGAAAAAATCGCTTTCTTCCGATACAAAAACACATGGGAGCGCCTGTAGTAGTGTGATCATAGGCATTGCGTTCTCTCAGAAGCAAAGTCTGCAAATTTTATATCGGACTTCAGTCCCCGCGTAGCCTGATGAGACTCCTTCAAAGGGTGAAAATCAATTTCTCACATCTTTTTAACATACTAAACTGTAATCAATGTCGAGCAACTACGATTGAGCTAATATCTACGGTGATGTCATTACACTAAATCTGAAGTACTGTCGGCAACGTTTGCCTCACCAGACCGCATATACCAGTACATGATCAATCGCGGCCTTTTCATTTTATCCCGTCGCAACATCAACCCGTTGTACCTTAATTTGCGCAGGTAATGTCTCCCATAGTATATTAAACATTGAATCTTAGATAGGAAGCACAAAATGGAGGAGTATTCGAGTGGCCATGTGGAGCTACTGCATAGATTACAGCTACTGTGGATGCATACATTGAGGTATACAACGTCTAATTATATATTCTATTATCATTGACGCAACATAGACTGTATACTATGAGTGTGTTTGTCTTTACAATCATATACTGATCGATTCTTTGCAAACTATGGTAATTGTGTTTAAAAATTACAGTCATCGACTGCCCTGATACTTTAACTCAACTCAACAGCATGCCAAACTGCGTTTTGAGTACGGTAGCCGGGCTGGATTCCACCGCTTGGCGGCTAGTCACGTCAGCAACACAGAGACTATTGGAACATAACTTTGCTATGGCAGCGAGGTGTGGTGTTATAATTATCCGTGATATTGCACTGAGAACGTAAGAGCAAACAAAAGACAATAAACGCCATGATTCGACCTTGATGTGGAATCACTGTACTTGTCGACTGTATGGCTTGCCAAGTTCGTTTACTGGGACACAACCGCCAGGACAGATATGTCGTACATGCCATCACCTACATATTGCAATGAACTTCTCTCTAAGCCACGAGGTCGCTATTTCAAGCTCTGTGATAACACAGTAAATTTATCTTTTCACAGGTTTTCGACCTCCTAGCAGGAACCTGGTGGAACCTTGATACGAGCAAATACAGTACGTCTATAGTTTCATCAATGGTTTAGATTTGAAGACAAGACATTACAATTACAATTTGCTGTTGATATAACTTGTCATTTATGAGTCACACTGTAGAATCGGTGTCATGGATAACAAAAATGCAATTCTTTCCTCACATTTTCATCTTCCGTTTGTGTGAAAACGAGTTGCGATGAAAATGGCCAACACGTATAGGAACTCATACCTGTACACCAGTCCTTTACAGTCGCTCGCTGCAGTGCGTTCATAATCGTGACCCGCTTTTCTGTGACAAAATAATTTTCTTTTATCATGGAGAATATGAACGCCTATATAAACTACTCAACATGGCAATCCCATCATCCTTGACTAGCACTGAAACCTCACCTCCCGTGTCTCTCTCCTTCGTTCCCTCTCATTTTTATGTCTCATTGGTCCCGTGTACTCAATGGGCTCTGTCTTGGTCTCCGTCTCTCATTCTGCATAATATTACATGTCTGTCTCTCTTTATCTCCATCTTTGTCTGTCTTCCTCTCTGTCTGTATCTATGTATAGCTCTCTATCGGTCGGTCTACCGCTATCTTGGATTTTTGTCCGCCGATAGACATAACTACATCTCTCTTGCTTGCTGTCTCTGTCTGTTTGTCTGTCTGTCCGTCTGTGTATGCCTATCTGTCTGTCTGTCTGTCGCCTGTTTGTTTGTCTGTCTGTAAGTCAGTCTGTTTGTCTGTCAGTCTGTCCGTCTGTCTGTCTCTGTTTCTTTTTTCTTTCTCTCTTGACTGCTAAGAAACCTAACCCCTCTCGCCCATTGTGTAGTGTAAAATACAATCTACCGAACTGATATCTGCTGTTTACAACTCCAACATTTGAAGATTTGATCGCTTAATGAACAATTATTTAGCTCCGATATAAGTTGAATAATGTAGTAACCTTTTGAATTGGATCTAAACTTAATCTAGCCTCGATAGATTCGGCTGGTTACGACTGTAGGAGATATTTTCGTGACCATTAAATGTCAATTATCTGTTCTGGCTTTCAGCGGATGAGTGACTCCTTAAACAATAAGTTCGCGCCTCACGCTGACTGATAGGTCTCTTTGCGAAGTATGGTTGTGCGTGCGATGGCTTCTCACGATTGTCAGCAATGTTCTATACAGAGTCATATTCAATGCCTCATGTCAAAAACTGGTTGGTGCGCCCGAGGCACAGGCAATATGTTATCTTCAGTCTGTGGCCCGACGATTTATTTGTTTACTGCAAACAACGACGGTAACATGGAACACTACACTAAGAATATTCGTTCCTTTTTGTTCTCAGGCCTTGATGTCAGCAAAGATGACGGGGTGTACTCGGAAGTGTTCCTTTACTTTGTGACATTGACGTGTCCGAATCGTCGTCACAACGTCAAAGTGAAGGCCGGAACCCATACAACGAGGCATGCAGTTACCCTGGCTGAGATCGGCTTGGGACATTCGGTCAAAGGTCTTAACCAAAGTTCCACGTAAGTGATCGAAACGAATAACATAAGAGTACATGGACACTGTATATCACATCTTATGAATGTGTCAAATTAAAACTTTATGTGAGGTCACTCTCTTTTTTGAACAGTTGCCGTAGTATAATGCATGCGATATTATACACGCAATGTACATCGACGTATAAGCAAAGTGCTCTATTTAAGAATGAGGTTAAAATGAAATCAGTCAATCAATCGACTGACCTCTTTCGTCTTTAATATCTGCTTTCATATAGCAGGTTTTCTCCTTTCGTTAGTTGAGTTCAGGCTGTGTACAGGATAGGACTGCAATTTTGTCGCGAACAAGTTATTTTACACGAACGATGTTTTTGCTTTAATTAGTTCATCAAGTGGGAACCATGTAGGAAACGAACACAACCAACGACACCGAATCGACTGGACAGTTGAACAGGGAGGTATCCGGAGTTGTGATACAGGTACCAACTTAAGTTACAATCTGTAAAACCGATGCTTCTCCGCCGTCCAGGATCACCGATCCCAGAGCTTTTAGTACGTGTTACTGTAGTTGAGGCGAACAGGCGGACCATCAGGACCACAGCTGTACATTTTATCGGAACTCAAGCAACTGTATGAAACAACCGAAGACAAAATTATACGAAATATTGCTCGCTTTAAGCTGCGCCTTTTAACCAGGCCGCCATCATAGTCACACACACACAGCTTACTTAGATTAATCCTCGGATTATTGAGGAATGGTGAAATTTACTATCCATTTAATTCATCAGAATCGTACATGCAAAAATGGAGACAACTAGTCAAAGATTGTAAAGACAATTCCCATCAAGTCATTTGCATTAATGTATATTAGTCGATAGAGCTTGTCATTGGTGCAAATTTCCACCCAAATACATAATAATGTTTCGGTTAAAGTGTTGAGATTAGAATGCGTACGTCAATGGTGTTCATGAACTCAGTGATGTCTATTTTAAGAAATTAAAAATCAGCAGATTAAGTGCAACGCTAACCTTTGACTTTGAATGTCTGATCTGACTTGACACACAGCAAAATGCCCATTGACTTCCATTTTGGACTTGTTGACCTGTGGCATTTCTTAATACAGAGAACACGATGGTTTAATAAGCGTTTGACCGTGTTGTTATAGTGTATAGCCTGTCATGAGAGCTAAACGGATTTACGGTGAAAGGATCATACTGTGCACGCGTCCGTCAGTAATTTGACGAGAGGATCTTGGTACACCGTATGCAGTCGTGTGTTCGATTTTGTCTCCACTAAAGAGCGTGCCATTTTTCATTCGAGATAATCTAATACTTCTAGTGCTAAGCGTCAGGAATATTTGCGGGATCTGCATTTCTGGAATGGCGCAATAGTCTATCGACGACGGAATTGAAGACAGACGACCTACTGAAATTAGGGTTGGTTGAAAACGTTACTTGCCCGGACGCAAAATGTATTGTGGTTCGTATGCGAACAGTATTATGTTAAAATACACCATATGGAATATGTTTTGTTTCATTAATAAATTTAACCATCTTGACCTGGTGGTGAAATATGGACTTGACAGGAAGGGAGTTCAAGTACCCATTAACAAGTGGGGACTGTGTCATCGTCAATGACTTGTTGAACAGAAAAATGGAAATTGGTGCTCTGCACTCATATAGGACAGGCATGGGCCGCTATATATGGGTGCCATTCCTGGTTTGATCCTTCCCTCATTTCTACATAAGCCAGGTGGGGGCCACCATACTTAAAATTTTAGCATTGTTGTTAACCAAAATAGTTAAGTTTTCTTGAATTGCGTTAACTAGTTTTGTAATTTCATCAGGTTTTATCTTTGCTTCTGGTCATTTTGGGTGGGGCGGCCACACATGTGGCTTGTGGCGTTTTTGAGGCCCACACCTTTGTGGTAGATTAATATGTGCCTTTTCTCCAGTGTTTTACTGTTGTGTAAATTTTTCCTCGCCAGTTGACCTTTGACCTGTGACCTCCTTTGTTTAGGGTTGTTCTGTAGTTTTCTCTCAAATCCAGGAAACTGGCGAGGAATTTTTCATGCTTTCCCATTGTTCATATTTCATTAAAACGTCAAGGATACTTGGCCTTTCGCTCCATCTCATCATTGTTTTGGTGATTATTTATCTCCCACAAACAGAGCAAAATGACCAGAAGTGGTTTAGTTTAAATGCAGGGATATAAATATTTTTATGGTATATCTAGAAGTGCAAATTCTATCTCACAGAAACATCAAGAGTCAATTGTCGAACGTCTACGATCACAAAAACTGGAACAGGCACAAACTGTTAAGTTGATGCAATATCTTCCTGAATTACTGAGAGCATAAGTTGAAAACGAAATACGAATTCAATTAAGTAAGGAGAACGCGCCTCGGGACAAATATTCGGACTCTCAATATAACTCTGTTTTGGTCTACCTGAGCTCTTGTTGGGGCCCATTTTGAAGCTCATTCACCGGTATAAATTGACAATTTAAGTCCCACCCCTCGCTCCCCAATAGAGTTAACGTGGGGGTGGTGGTCATTTTGAAATTCAATCTTCGGTAAATATGAGGTAATTTATTCTCTCTAATACTTTCTTGTTTTCGTTTTACTTTAAGTTTCTTGGCGGAAATTTTGGGCAAAAGTTTAAGTCCAATATTTTCGGGCTCGTATTACCTTAACATTCTTGAATTACGTGTTGCAGGTTCAGTGAGACATGCTTTAGCTACAGACAGTCTATTGTTTAACCGTTTGGTAACAACACGTCGCATAGTTATTTTACGAACAAATCATAAATACTCCCAGTCGCAGCCCCAGGCAAAGGTGAAATCATGATGACTTTTTGATGACAGGGCGGAGTGGAATAAAATTATGAATGCAAAATACGAATAAATCACATAAGATGTATTCAAGAAAGTTGAGATAACTCTACAAACAATAAACAACGTCTTCGCGATCAAATTTCATAAGAATTCGATTAACCCATTCGGTCAGACACTCTGAAATGTCACAAAGGTTGCAATTAAAATTAGACTGTGGATCAGGATTATGCAGCACTCAAAGTTTTTAGTGCGGTAAGTGCTTGGAGACACTGGTTCCAATTGTCGTCTTGAAGTTCTGAGGCATAATGAAATACTATAAGGATCGTTTTTTTAAATAGCACAAGTCGCAAATACTATGGTGAAACATGCATGCTGTACAGCCTTAATCTACCTGTTTCAGTCGTTCTGCCCCAGTCTTCAATTGCTTCTGGTTTCTTTCTTTGTCTGTCTCCGATTGTCTCTCTGTCTCTGTCTCTTATGTTTGCCTAATTCTCTAAAACTTGAAGTCACCCCTCGCTTTATGTCTCACCTTCACGAAAAGTCAACATCGACAATAGAGACGTCAGAGGGTATTTTTGAAAACTATTTCCCTAGGGAAAAAGTTTGACCAAATTTGGATAAGTGCGCGGTCACGTGAGCATAGTGTCGTCTGCAGCTTCAAGATTGTAACAATGGCAAGTCACGACGGGCGCCTGGTATGGGCGACAAGTCTCTCTCTAAAATAGGAAGATTTTCCATTCCAACAGCGTATGGACTTTGACAGCTCATCGACGAAAAAGATTCAAGTGCAACCAAGGATGTTGCTAGGTATGCTTAGAATATTTTTGGAAGAAAGTGATACCACTATACCGCTGTGGAGAAATCGCCCAGTGAACTTGGCACAATGGATTGTTGCGGAGTAAAATATCAAAACGCATTAAAAAACATTACATAATACCACATGAGCGTGTGGCGTGTTATTAAACGCCTAAAACCTGGTTTTTATTGGGGCTATAGCGCCCGTTACCCCTCATGGCCATATGTTACCAGAAACACATCGCTATACGCCTTGACCTACGGTCCCAAGATAGCGATATATTTCTGGTAATGCACGGCCTCTGTGGGTAATAAACGGACGCTATATAGTCCCCATGGCCGGGAAATAGGTGTTTACCTATTCATAGTTGCTTTGCAATGATAATTATCATATCATACTTTCTTCTTTTTAGTCTAATCAATGTTATCAGAACATGATGATGTAATGAGATGGTTTTGATAATTATGATTACATCATGGACGGTGGTTTTAAATGAATTCTTTTATCATTTAGGGCCTATGCATACTACTGTAAGATAATCATCTATAAAACCACGCCTTGTTTCGAAAAAGAAATAATCCCGCTCTTCCGATACAAAAAGGCACAGGAGAGTCTATGGGAGTTTGATCATTTGCTTTGCGTCTATTAGAAATAAAGTCTATTTAATTTTATATCAGACTTCCGTCCGTAGCGTAATAAAACTCCTTCAAAGGGTGAAAATCCATTTCTCACACCTTTTCGACGTACTAAACTGTAATTATATCGAGCAACTACGATTGAGCTAATATCTTCAGTGCTGTCATATACTAAATTCGAAGTATTTTCTCAACGATTTTCTCACCAGTCCTACTCGCAAATAACAATACACGATCGATCAAGTCGTTCTTATTTTATCCCCTCGCAACATCAACTCGTTATACCTTCATTTGCGCACGTAATGTCTCCCAGTGTGCTTACAGCTATTGTAGATACACACATTGAGATGATATCTAATTATATATTTTATTATCATTGACGCAACATTTACTGTACTATGCCTTTTCAACCATATACTGATCGATTGTTTACCAACCATTGTAATTGTGTTTAATAATTACAGTCATCGACTGCCCTGATACTTTAAACTCAACTCAACAGCATGCCAAACTGCGTTTTGGGTAGCAATGAGATGACCGTACCAGGGATGGAGTCCACAGCCTGGCAGCTTGTCACAGTTTGTTTTTCAGCAGCGATGTTGTCAGCACCGTGAACATAACTTTGCCACGACAGCGAGGTGTGGACATAGTATCCACGATCTTGTACTGAGAACGTAAGAGCTATCAAAACACAATAAACGTCATAGTTCGAACTTGAAGTCGAATTGCTGTACTTGTCGGTTTATGGCTGGGCGAGTTCGTTGCTGGGACGCAACCGCCAGGCCAGATATGTTGTGCGCCATCAATCACACACGTACTTCTCTCTGAGCCACGAGGTCGCTATTCCAAGCTCTATCACAATACCGACAAAAAAGCTTGAGGTTCTGAGACATACCACTCACCATTTTAATCGTCACAGGGCGCAGCATTGCGCAATTGGCCTGTCAAAAATGGTGTGGTCTTTTGGCGCACCAAGGTCATTTAGCAGCACATACCTGGTTTGGGTTAATGACGTCAACCTTCGCTAAACAATGCAGTCGTTTTAAGACAAGGTTCACGGGCATCGGCGATATTTTAAGTTGCGAGTAAAATAAGAAAAGATACACGAATCACTGTTGTATGCACCGTTAACCAATCAAACAGTCGTTAAAGTCCCGTAAAGCATCAGACAACAACTTTGTCTTCAGATTTTTTATCAAAGTCCTGACTAGTTAACGATATGATATTACAAGTCCAATATTGGTTTAGGTAAACGTCATTTACTGTTTACGAAAAAAATACAATATTAATCGTTTTTCCACATGTAGCGACCTCGCATTGAAAGGAAGCAAAAATCATTAATGACAACACCTGAAATAAATACTAACGGCGGATTGGGCGGTTGTGAATTGTTTACGCGTTACCATACCTACACAGTCCGTGGGCTGGAGGGGGTCTACGTACACCTACGTGCAAAGATTAGTATATGATCTTTCTAATAATACCTAACAAATGAAGTTATATTAAAAAAACAAGCTCAGCAGATGACTTATGAGAAGTCAGGTTTAAAAAAATGCATGCAAATCTGCAACACTGTGATTTTGCGGTACCCTTCAAAATATTACTGTTACAGCTGTAGAGTCCCAATATTTTTTCTGTTAAAAGTCTATTTCATATTTCTGACATGTCCCTGTATCAAATAAAACAGATTTCATTCAAAGCATTGCATTTTTTATTATGCCAAGCTAAAAAATTGGTAGAATTTGAGATTTACTGTAATTTGCAATGTTACATTTTCGGGTATGGGGTAGGTTTTGGTCATATTTCACAAAAACTGTAGAAGATATTGCATAGTACAATATGTCATCTTAAAGAAGAATAAATTTCCTTTCTAATGATACCAAACAAGCGAGGTTATGTTAAAAAATAAGCTCAGCACATGACTTACAAGAAGACAAATTTGACGAAAATGCATTTGGGTTGGAAAATGCTGATTTTGCGGTACCCTTCAAAACATGACCATAACAGCTATTGCATCCCTATATTTTTTCTGTTAAAATTCCATTTCGTATTCTAGGGATCCCAAGGCTTCTGAAAAATACAGGTTTGTTATCCTGTGGGGGCCCGGGGTACACGTAGACCCCCTCTAGCCCACGGCCTAACAAGTTTAAGGTAATATATCGGGAGTTGCCGGGCAAGTGAACCGCTCAGACGTTGACTTGTTGACAGAAGCAAAGTTTTATCGGAGAAGGACTGGAAATTTAGAGGCTAGATGGCGTTTACCAAGTGGTTATTCATTCCGCTCCTTGTCGCCATTTTCAGTCGTCAGTCTTTGGGTCTACAAAGACGAGCACCGATCATTCTGTATAACAATGGCTTCATAGGTCCACTCATAGCGATACACGAAGGGGTGCCGGAAAGCAAAAACCTCCTTGATGAGCTCATGGTAAGGTGGTAAAATCAGTTTACTTCCTTTAGCGGCTTGCTGTCCTTATTGCAGAGTATTTTTGTGCTCGTGAACTTTACTTTAGAACGAAAAGAAATATTGTGTTGGTACAGTAAACTTTGCGTAACAGTTGTGCAAAACCCAATGAACTAGTAAAAACGCTTTGTCACGATATTTTAATCAAGACGCTAGAGCCAAGACCGTTCGTACACAGAATAAATTGTCTACGTCAGATTGACTGTTGCAATTTAAAATTGCTGTTACATTAATTATGATACACATGAGCGTATAGTTATAGAAGCAGTTGACACACTTTCTACAGAAAGATCCGGATCTCCACACCGCTAAGGGAGCCATCATTCTTTATGGCCTGGGGGGGGGTCGGAGGA
>LD348091.1:106948-121979 GCA_001465055.1 Ptychodera flava
GAATATCCGCAAAAATAGTATGGTGTGTGGAGCTGCCTTCCCCTTTGCCGCACCAATTAATTTAGCATTTATCGTAGCATTGTTTATAATCTACTTTAGTACAGTTCTAGCTTTCCTATAAAATATGGTTTATGTGTTAATTTATGTAAATTAGTATTTAAATTTATTCATCTATGATTACTAACCTTTTTTTAGTTTAAGCACTAATAGAAATGTGCTTTTACTAGCAGACTTTAACAATATAAAGCCTACTTCTACTGCTTCCAATGGTAATTTGTGATAATATTGTATTAATTTATGCAAATTAGTATTTAAATTTATACAGCTATAATTACTAACCTTTTTTTAATCGAAGCACTAATAGAATAATCGCAATCATATCAATCTATAATCCAATGACAGTAGGTCAGAATTTGTAAGACAATAGTTGTAAACATAGACACAAATATGCTTTTACTAGAAGACTTTAACAACATAAAGCCTACATCTACTGCTTCCAATGGTAATTTGTGATAATTTTGTGTTAATTTATGCAAATTAGTATTTAAATTTAATTCATCTATGATTACTAACCTCATTTAGTTGAAGCACTAATAGAAATGTGCTTTTACTAGCAGACTATAACAATATAAAGCCTATTTCTACTGTTTCCAATGGTAATTTGTGATAATTTTGTGTTAATTTATGCAAATTAGTATTTAAATTTATTCATCTGTGATTACTAACCTTTTTTTTAGTTGAGGCAATAATAGAAATGTGCTTTTACTAGCAGACTTTCACAATATAAAGCCTACTTCTACTGCTTCCAATGGTAATTTGTGATAATTTGGCGGCCATTTTGTTTATGCTAATTATCTAAAATTGCTCAATACTGACAGAGATCCAGTAACTATGTTTTTCACTTTTGTTATCTTGACTAGCAAAATCCGGTTTAAAAAAAACTTAAGACCCTAACACAAGGTTCAGCACAAAAAGTGGATTTGGCTGCCGGACTATAAGGGTAGAGCACATTTGGCCAACATATTTTCCATGATGAATGTGACCATAAGAGGTATCCATTACAACACATGGTGCGGGCGGGGAGCCGATATTAGCTCCTACATAGCTAAAGACTTATCACAAATGGTAACCCATAATAGACACAGCAATTTACATTCCGTTCAATGCGACGGCATGCCGACTCATATAGAATTTATTACGCATATATTACATTTCAGAGCTGTTTTTGAATAAAATTGTGACACCAGTTTTGAACTGTCCTTTCTGCGGCAACGTAAACTTACAGAATTTTTCTTTACAGTGACCACTTTGTGGCAAATCATTGAAAAGATAAGCTAAATGTGAATGGATGGTTTGTATTTCCATTTACTAATTTTTTAAAAACAATATAGCGGATGTCTATTTAAGCAATAATGTACCCCTCCCAGCCTATAATGGACGAAAGCAAAATTTGCACAACGAGGCGGAGCCGAGTGCATCATGGAGTGCCAAGTTTGCTTGATGAGTACATTGTGGGAGGAAGGGGATATATTAATGCTATTATTTTATAGATTTTGAGATGTCACTGACTTTCAAGATGTAGAAAACATCTTTGGTAGCAATGATGGATAATTGGATACATTATCTGTAAGTATCTGAGGGTATTAGGTCAAAAAATTCACTGGTATTGACAAAGCTATAATATATTATTACATCTCAACTACAGTACTGATCTCGTGATTGGATGAAACTCCGCAACGTGACATTCCAAAAAAAGTGTGATATAACGTGGTTATTGCCCTCTTGCCGGCAAGCCGTCCGAACGCCATTGGTAGCGCACATACGCACAGTACAAATACTGGATTTTGTGATGATTTCAAATTTTCGATGCAATGAAGTTAACAAAACATGCCCTCAGGCTGGTGCTCTTGACCAAAATATTGATTATACTCTTGATAGTAACAACAGTGATCCGGAGCGATCCACGCAAGATATCTAGGTCTATTCCCGGTCATCCCATAGAGCATTTCCTTTGTCGTGTCAAACTCTGTAGGTATATGTACAGTAAACAACCAAATTATGAGATTTTATGTTGTACAACGTATTGCTGTACAAGACTGGCATATATCAATTAAAATCAAAATGAATGTTGTATTTCATAATTCGGCCACGAAAACATTTGTCAGGGTGAAACCTTTAATTGTGTTTATTAGAATTATGAACGTTCACTGTGCGCAATGCACCACGGAACCTTTTAAAGAACTTTCAGGCTGATCTGGGACTAGTATACCTAAGGGAGCCGTCATTATTTAAGGCCTGGGGGTCGTAAGCATGTGAGGGAGTAACTAAAAAAATTGAAAACTTCGAGGGGGTTGCTCAAAATGTGGAGAGGAAGAAGGGGGTTACTCAAGTTTTGAAGCAAAATAAAATTGAAACACCTCTCAAATTGCCCCATGGTTGCACCCATCAATTTCTCAAAACTTTCGATGCGAGAGGGGGACACCCCCTTCAGTGCTCTCCCCCTTAGGGTGTTCTAACAGTTTTACTAGTTAAAAACAAATTAAAAAACACCTTTGAGGCTTTCAGATTGCACCAGGCTGCACCATTGCACAAATCGATTTCTCAAAATTTTCCACGCAAGATAGTGAATATCCCCTCTGACACTTCCCCCTCAGCCTAGCGCATGTTATTCCCCTTGTACTTTCAAACTCTGCCCAGTCATATATCCTAGTGAAAACCTAGTCATGATACCAATCCAAATTAAACAGTACTGTGTGGTTAGATACTGGTTATAGCGTGAGCTTTAATATCTATATTTCGTTGTCACTTTGAATTTCATTTAATTTGTTTCACCTTTTTCAACCGTCATTAGATAACCGATAATAATAAAGCAGAGTACATAAGGATTTGAAAGGTCTTTACTATAGCTGTATTTTTGTAAATTTCACAAATACGTGTATTGGTATTTAGCTCTTCTAAGTGGGGGGTCAGTCAAAATTTCTGAGTTAGAGAGGGGGGTTACTCAAATTCATCATGGTTGGCAAGGGGTACTCGAAATTTCGGAGTTTCCGATGAAATTACTCCAACCCACCCCTCCCCACCCCCGCCAGACCGTAAATAATGAAGGCTATACCTAACAGTCGCATGGTCGAGTTACACGAGGCACCTCGGTAGGCAATGCGACGAGCAACGCGGTAGGCAATTCGAGTTGCCCGTGTTGCCTCGTTTGTGTGATATCGTCGCGTCGCCCGATGAGGTTAGGCGACGCCGCATGGAAAGCCGACATGTTGGTTTTTCAGGCGACAAGTCAATCATCATCATCATCATCATCATCGTCATCGTCGTCGTCGTCGTCGTTATCATCATCGTCATCATTATTTTATTGTCATATTTAATTTTAAAGAAATATAATACAATTCAAATTCCGCAGAATACATTGACAATAAGAAGCTACGAATAAAGTCTTGTGCTAGTCGAGCCTAGCCTGTTAACTCATATGTACATTGTATTGAAACATGTATTGATGTATAAATTTGATACATCTAATTTTGTGAAGAGAAGATAGTCACTGTGACAGTAAAAAATCCCACAAAGTTAGGTGATTACAGCTAGAATTCGTTTCACCTTCGTACTCAGCCACATTAGCATAGAGCAAGACATGCTCGTAAAAGATGGCTTTTGTGAACTTACACCTAGAAGTTTGCCAATGTGTTCTACAAAACAGAGAAAAGACACAACAAACGAAAGAAGGAGAACAAAGCAGCAAAGGGGGTAAAAGGTGGAAAACATTGGTATAAATTATTCATTTAGCAAATGTTTCAAGATATCCCTCTTCCGGTGAAAACCCGAGAGTTGGTTTTTACGTTCACATATTTTTGCCTCTAACTTCACGACATATTTTAAAGTTTCAATAAACATTGCAAATGATGGTCTAATATTACAGAATCGTATCAAATACAAATGATACTTTGCGATAAGAATGTTGTGGTTTAAAGGAAGAGATTTTTCACTGGGTGAACAACAAAGATCACATTAAAATCATCAAGACACACATAATCTCTGGAAGAGTGTTGCCATAGTTTGTTAAACTCATCCCAAAACCCTCTTACGTAAGGACATGAGCAGAACAAATGTTCTAAAGTCTCAGTATCACCACAATGTATACACGAATCATCATCCACAACCTTCCATTTCTTTAAAAGGCTCTGACAGGCAATAATTCTGTGTAAAACTTTAAATTGGAAACTTCTCAGTTTTTCCTCCATGTTAGTTTCAAAGGGAAGATTCCAGATATCTTTCCACGAAAAGATGCGGTTTGGATGGAGTTTTTCGTGCGCACATTGTGATGTTGGTGTTTCTACCTTATTTTGAACAAATGCTTTATAAAACAGTTGTGTACTGACATTTTCAAGGGAAACTGTCTGTTCACTAACTGAAAAAAATGGTTTCATCAAAACTAATTGTTTCTTCATAATTGTAATGTCTAAGTTTGTTTTTCCAAAGTGTAGGAATGGCATCAATAATTCCACAGTATGTCACGAAGTCCGTTTTAACATTATACTTCATTTTGAAATCATGGAAAGACAGTGGAGTCCCATTTGGATTAAATAGGTCTCCTACAAAAGTAACATTTTTTCTAAACCAGTCCTGATAAAAGACAGATGAGCCTGCAACTAAAATATGTTGATTATTCCAGATGATTTGCCTTGCTACTTCTTGTCCATTCAAACTACAAATATTTTTTTTGAAAGGCGAAATATCTGACCATGCTTGTAAGATAGTTTTATAAAAAGGTGGAAGTGTACATTTCAGGTTATCAACATTGTAATTTCATTTAAGTACTAGCTTGAGACCTCCCAACTTATTAAAATAAAATGAGAGGATTATACCAGTTTTGCGTTGTGAATATAATAATAATAATGGTAGCCATTTCAGTTTTATAGCTTTGTTTAAAATAGATAAATCAGGAATGCCCAGACCCCCCTTTATTCTTATCAGCAATAATGGCATTGTATTTATTTTTGGGGCGTTTTTGTCCCATAGAAACTCTATTAAATGTGCCAGTCACTGTGCTTTAGGAATTACCTCTGCAGGAGTTGGTAAAGCGGACATATTATAAATAAACTGTGAAATGCCTTGCGACTTAATAAGGAGTGTTTTACCTCGCAAAGTAAGGTAACGTGAACCCCAAACATCTAGTTTATCATTCATTTTCCTGACTCGTTGGTGATAATTCAAATCGTAATTGTTTATTTCATCATGTCCTAGATAAGAACCAAGGAGTTTAATGGGGGATGTAGATGCTCGGAAACCATGATGAGGGCCTGGGCCTGCTGATAATTTACTTGTAAACAAAAACTCACTTTTTTCTCTGTTAACACTTAAACTAGAAACTAATTTGAAACTATCTACTAGAACAATGCTATTGTGTAGTGAAACTTTATCTTGTAAACAAATCGTTGTATCATCTGCAAGCAGTGAAATAACGTGTTCAATACCATAGGGGAGTTGAATACCATGAATATCTTTTGAATTTCTTACAGCAATAGCTAGTAATTCAACAGAAATGACAAAGAGGGCAGTTGACAAAGGACATCCTTGTCGAACTCCTTTGTGAAGGTTAAACCAACCGGTTGACCAGCCTAAATTTAGAACGCAGCTCTGGATGTCACTGTAAAACACATTAAACCATTTCAAAATAACTGGACCAAAGTTAAAAGCCATCAGAGCTTTTTGTATAAAGGGCCATTCTAAAAAATCAAAAGTCTTCTCAAAATCAATGAAGAAGAAAATGCCTTCCTTTTGGTCAGCTTCTAAGAAGTCAAAAATATCATGGACTAATCTAATGCTTTTTTTAATATTTCTACCCTTTACGAAAGCGTTTTGATCCTCGTGGATTATTTTTGGGAGAATTTTTTCCATTCGTTTGGCTATACATTTGCTTGCCATTTTATAGTCAGTGTTTAGTAAAGAAATTGGTCTCCAGTTTTTCAGCAGGGTCAAATCTTTGTTTGGCTTTGGAATTGGAGAGATAACTGCTTGTTTTTGAGTAGTAGATAATTGCCCTTCTTGAAAAGCATAATTTAAAGAAGCAATAAGGGTACCGTGAAGTTGATCCCAAAATTTAATATAAAACTCTACTGGTAAACCATCATTCCCAGGCGTTTTGTTTAGGGGCATTGATTTTAAAACAATTAGTACCTCATCTTTTGTCAGAGGACCTTCACAAGAGGTACGGTCTTCTTGGGAAAGCCGAGGTATAAATTGTTCAGGGAAAAAACCGGCGGTCAAATAAGGGTCAGCAGAATTATTTTGTAAGGAAGATGTATAAATTTCCATGTAGAAAGATTTAATAGCGCTAAGGATTTCTTTAGGATTCTTACTAGTGGCATTATTAATTTTTAGTTCAGAAATACTTATTTTTACAGTTGCGTTTTTCAAGGTTATAAAAATACTTGGTGCTTTTTTCACCTTGTTCATACCAATTTGAACGGCTGCGGATAAAAGCACTTTTAATTTTTTTGTCTGTAATTTCATCAAGTTTCTTTTTGGTGGCTTCATACTCATCAAGAATAACAGAGTCTAGATTTTCATCAATTGCCTCCTCCAAGTCTACAAGTTTCTTGGTCGAAATCGCTTCATCAAGCCTGTTTTGTTTTTGTTTAGCTTTGGAGAAGACAATTGATGCTTCTTTCACTTTGAATTTAATATGCTCAAAAAGTTTTTGAGCGTCCAAACTGGAGTTACCATCTAAAGTCTCTTGAATAGTATCTGTCATTAAAGAACAAAAATCACTGTCATTTAAGTGGTCTACGTTTAGTTTGCAGAACCCTGGACTTCTATTAATCTGGGCAGGGGACAATTTTAGCTCAACAGCACTATGGTCGGATTTCGTACTCGGAGTAATTCTGCAATCTCTAATATTATTAACAACAGTTTTTGAAACTAAGAAATAATCTAGGCGGGAGGATTTGGCGCCTCTGCGCCAAGTAAAGCGATGGACATTTGGGTTCAATCTACGGTATACATCAACTAATTTCAAAGAATGCATTATTTTTTTAAGTTCTATTCTAGCAGTATTCTCAAAATCCAAATGTTCTCCCCTTTTATCAATATTTACATCGAGTGGAAGGTTAAAATCTCCCCACAAATAATATCAAAAAGTGGAAACTCTTGGTTAATTAAAGACAAGTCATTGACAATGACATAGTCCCCACTTGTAATAGGAGTATTAGTCTTGATGGGGCAGGGAAATGAGGTCATTAAGAAGTATCACTGGAGTGCATATGTTCAGATCTATGGACACATAGGTCTATGTCATTGTTCCCAATTTGAAACAAGAGGCATGTCTAAGTTATGGTTCTCAATCGGGAAAAAAGATCAGACCTCTAGCTGTATTGGCCAGCCAAGAAATACATATGTGCATAATAAATGAGCTACAAGATGTGACATCTTAAGGTCTATTATCCTATCAAAATTGAAGCGTAAAGAACTTGTGGTTACTGAGTTATGCATATATATGCATATTCAAGGTCAAAGGTCATTAAGGTCACGTGACATTTTGGAAAAAAAAGATTGTATTGCTAATTAATCCATATATACCAAAATTCAGACCTCTAGCTCTATTGGCTTGCCCACAATTATATATGGGCATAATTAACGAGGTAAAGCATGTGATGTCATAAGGTTTCCCATCCTACTAAATATAAAGGACATAGCACTTGTAGTTACTTATTTATTGACATAATCGTGTATTTTAGGTAAAAGGTTATCGAGGTCACAAAAAATTTCTATCCTATAGTCTATCCCTATATACTAAAAATCATACATTTACCTCTATTGGCTTGCTCAAAATTAGATATGTGCATAATTAATGAGGTACAATATGTGACGTCATAAGGTGTCCCATCATACCAAATATGAAGGGTGTAGCACTTGTGGTTCCTGAGTAATGGACAAATATGTATATTTGAGGTCATAGGTCACTGAGGTCACGTGACATTTTGTCAAAAAAATTGTATTGCTAAGTTATCCCTATATACCAAAAATCAGACCTCTAGCTCTATTGGCTCGCTTAAAATTAGATATGTGCATAATTAATGAGGTACAATATATGGCGTCATAAGGTGTCCCATCATACCAAATATGAAGGGTGTAACACTTGTGGTTACTGAGTTTTGGCCAAATATGTATATTTGAGGTCAAAGGTCATTGAGGTCACGTGACGTTTTGTCAAAAAAATTGTATTGCTAAGTTATCCCTATATACAAAAAATCAGACCTCTAGCTCTATTGGCTCGCTCAAAATTAGATATGCGCATAATTAATGAGGTACAATATGTGGCGTCATAAGGTGTCCCATCATACCAAATATTATGAATGTAGCACTTGTGGTTACTGAGTTATGCACAAACATGTATATTTGAGGTCAAAGGTCATTGAGGTCACATGACATTTTGTCAAAAAAAATTGTATTGCTTAGTTATCCCTACATACCAAAAATCAGACCTCTGGCTCTATTGGCTCGCTCAAAATTAGATATGCACATAATTAATGAGGAACAATAAGTGGCATCATAAGGTGTCCCATCATACCAAATATGAAGGGTGTAGCATTAGTGATTACTGAGTTATGGACAAATATATATATTTGAGGTGAAAGGTCACCAAGGTCACGTGACATTTTGTCAAAAAAATTGTATTGCTAAGTTATCCATATATACCAAAAATCAGACCTCTAGCTCTATTTGCTCGCTCAAAATTAGATATGCACATAATTAATGAGATACAATATGTTGCGTCATAGTGTGTCCCATCATACTATATATGAAAGGTTGTGGTTACTGAGTTATGGACAAATATGTATATTCGAGGTCAAAGGTCACCAAGGTCACGTGACATTTTGTCAAAGTGTCTGAGATATCTGCATGAACAGATGACTCACATGGATGGCACGGACTGACATGACCCAATCTATGAGCCCCCTGGACTTTATCTGTGGGGACTAAAAACTGTGTCACTGCATCCTTTTTGCAATATGAATACGATGAGAAACTAAATTTTTATTTTTCTTGGCCTTATACATGGGAGTCTGTGGACTGCCTTATACATGGTAGTCTATGGACTGCCTTATACATGGGAGTTTATGGACTTCCTTATACATGGGAGTCTAGGGACTGCCTTATACATGGGAGTCTATGGACTGCCTTATACATGGGAGTCTATGGAGGTGAAAACTAAAAAGTCCTCTAACACGGCCAAATTTGATCGCATTGTAAAACAAATCGACTTGCATCTGTATGAGGTAGGGTACTATCCTTGTACCAAGTTTGAACGAAATCGCTCCAGGCATCTCTGAGATATCTGCGTGAACGGACGGACGGACGCACGCACAGACGGACGGACGCACGGACGCACGGACACGACCAAACCTATGAGTACCCCCGGACGGTGTCCGTGGGGACTAAAAAGACACTTTTAAAGTAAACACTTTGCTCAGAAATCTTATTCGGGGCATAAACGTTTGAAAGACAATACGTTTGATGGGTGCTATCGTCTACGTGCAGTTTACATAGCAAAAATCTTCCCTTGTCATCTTGATAAACGTCTGAAATTCGAAAATCAGAATTGCCATTGATAAGCGTAGCTACGCAACAGCTATGGTTGGTACCATGAGAAAAATACATCTGACCATGCCATTCTTTTTTCCAACTAATTTCGACATCAGGCGTGCTGTATGTTTCTTGAAGTAAACAAACGTCAAATTTATGCTTCTTTAAAAAAATGAAAAATATGTTTGCGCTTTGATTTATCCCTTAAACCCCTAACATTAAGACTGACACAGGAAAAAGACATTGACAACAAAGCAGAAAAAACACTAAAACAAGAAACAAAGAAACTGACTGAAATCCGTCAAAGCAGAAGGATGAAAACTTCTGAAAAAGAGAACAAACGGAAGAGAAAGTCCACCGGTTAGTTTTCCGGCAGGACGCTCACCCAAGAGCTTAGCTTTCAAATTAAATTTCTGATAATTATTAATATGCTGTTCAGTGAGAAAAAAGTTCGCAAATTTTAAATGTTTTGTGTACTAATGTTCAATGCATCAAATGGTGATAACTGGCGGTTCCGACGACAGCTCACGGTAGGGCGTAGTATCTGGATCTGATACTTCAGGACTTGTATAGAGTTCCGTTGATGTAGAGCTTTCCCTTTTTGAATACAACACGCTTTTTGTCATGGTAAGCTTTACGCATTACATCGCCAACTGCTTTCTTTGCCTTGTAGTCAGCTGCTCAGTATCATGTCCCGCGTTACGTAGACTGGAGAAGATTGTAAGGCAGACCGTAAATTCTTCAGAATTTTACTAACTTCAAGTCGCGATTGGAATTAACGATGATGTGTCGGTGGCCGCTGTCTCTTTTTCTACCAACTCGGTGGGCAATTTCCAACGTTGAGTTTTCAATATGCAGATGTTGGCGAAGTAGCTCTCTAATTATTTTATTCGGGTCTTCAGTTTCGATTTCGGCAAGTCCCCCAAAGCGCAAGTTATATTCACGCGAGTGTCTTTCCAGATCATTCATTTTCAATTTCGAGACTAGCATTCTTTGCAAATTCATCTGTCAACATCTTTTCTGTTTTGTTCAGTTTCTCTTTCAGCTCTTCAACGGACTCAGAGGTGAATTGTATCGCAGATTCAAGGTCTTTCTGTTTCTGTGACAAAGATACGTGGTCTTTTTTCACAGACAACGTTGTTATTTCGAGGTCTCTCTGTTTAGTTTCCACATCTACTACCTTCTGCGTAGCTGCAAAATTGTAGCGCTACGGTGAGGCGGTCGGTGATTTTTGGTTTTTGCACAGAGTAATATCATAGACAGAGTGGCAACACTTGCATGCCTTTTGTTCCATGGTCGTCTCGGTAGACTATTGGCTTTTCATATTAAAATGAGCTTCAAAGGTGTTAAACTTTTTGGAGGCTTGGTTTGTCGTTGATAATTATACGAGATTATGCGAAACATACGACGAGATGGCATCGTACTGCCAGTCGCGTGACAACCATAGTTACTTTGTGAGCTCTCAGGCCAGAAACACTGCCTCACGCCAATCAAAACATAACACGCCAGCAGTTTCATAAACATGTCCTTTCTTGGCGCACGTGTAAAAGACGGTGTGACTGACTGTAAACCATTGAGTAAAACCAGACAGTATCGATAAAAGACTTTAAAATTTGGTTCAAACACACTCATTATATATTCATAAAAATATGAGAGGAACTTTTAAAACGGTAAAATCCACTTTCCTGAAGCTCAAAACACTCCCGTTTTAGCCAGCACATCCATTCTGATCAGCACCACACGACAACAACAACACAAACTTTGTCGAACATACTTTCGCTTAACAATTGGTGAAAATCCGAAAATTACCGAAGGGTGCATGGTCGGCACTCTTCGGAAAAGAGAGCCAAGAGCTTCGTGAGGCGAGGCAAAAGTGGATTGCTTACGTAACCGCTTCACGCCTTAAACAATAGCTGTTGCCACTCTGTGTATAATATTACTCTGTGGTTTTTGCGACTTGGCTCACCAGTAGCGCTACAAGGCCGATGGCCCTGGGGAGTATCATATAAGCGCACCCCACTCGACCAGGCGTGTTGATGTGGAATGCAACATATTTACTGCATTTGGTCGTACCGATTTATCACTACTGAAGACTAAACAGTATACTGCACTACTTTGTCGTTTATGGGGTTTGGAATTTGTTCAAACACGACGATCGCGTTCTGAAAACATTGAGCGTGGGGCGTCGGTGTCTGTGGGAGCCGCCATTACCGGAAGTTGGTAATGACGGCTCCCAGAAATATTTCGGAACGCGATCGTCGTGTTTGAACAAGATATATTTTATGCAATACTGTTTGCGAAGCTCTTGAAGTTTTGGCGTCTAGGTGACAATTAGTGCATATTTAGGACCGGTTGACAGGAGCGACTGCAAATCAGTGCAGCATGGTCACAGGCCGACCTCGTTCCGTGTTTTTGTCATTTGTTTTATGTTTATATAAATAAATAAAAAAAAATTCAAAGAAAAAAACCCCCAAAACAATGTGTTCTATAGTTTTGCACCTGGGTAAGATATTGAAGATTGACCTGCAGATGTATACATTATTGGAAATAGTACATTCATGTCCACCTTTGGTGGAAGGGGGGGGGGGGATATCGTAGCAATGGTCTATGGTGTTCGCGGTAACTTTTTCCTCCTTGCGTGCGGCATACGCATTTAATAGTCTGCGTAATAATTGCGTAGTGGCTGTATTTGCATGCGTAATTTCACTTCCGCACTCGATTGATGAAAAAAAAACTGACTTAACAAAATACGATGAGCCATTCAATAAATCTACACTACCAATTCGGATTGTACGATGTACATGTAACATTATTTTAATGTAAACAAGTTCAACGAACAACTTGAACAACTGGGCTGTGTTTCAAACATGCTGAAACGTAACAGCGAAGGGTATACATGCGGCCGTCAAAACACATCGGGCAACCCAAAGGTTAGAGGTATTGCAGCTAATCCAGGCACTAGCAGTGTTCGAAATTTATACATTTGTATTTATACATCAAAACGTAACTATGGATATTCAGTCTTGCACTGCTCTTGGTAGCCTGCGTGTGGTTGTGGATGGAATTTTTTTGGTAACCGGTGCATCATCATCACGGCTCACGGCTTCACTTTGGCGCTGATCCCCTGTTGTTGTATCGGCAACAACAGGACAATACGTCGTGGATTCCGACATGGGTTCAATTTCACTACGCTTCTCGGTGTTCTCCATGTTGGGTTCCCCAGAAGTGTCTTTCGATTGATACTCTGAATCAATTTTTACGGTCTCTTTGGAGAAGGGTCCGCCGACCTCCCTCCGAGCTCAGACATTATCTCCGTCCTGTGGCGGAGCAGGTCGAAAAATTTGCATAGTTTACTGCGCATGCATGGTAGACATTATTATATGACGATCAATGTAAGACGAAGTCTTGGCAATCTGACAAGCCAATTAAAACCGTGTGGGGACTCTTGTACTAACACAAATAAATGTTATTATCACTGTCCGACCTACTATTTCCGGCCAAACAGGCTACAAAAAGTCAAAAGCTATCTCGTTGCCAGTCATTGGCAACACCCGATAGAGGACGCATGGACTGAGGTAGATTTGAAATTTCTTATCATGGACATGGTTTTAACGTTATTGCAGTTTGCTCCGAGCTGAGACATTTTAAAAGTTTCGTCATATATGCAGCGTATTGGCTATTGCAGTTTGTTGGAAACTCAGCAGGTTTTTTTTCTTAAATGTTGACTATAGATGGAAACTCGAGCATATTGGAGGATGCTACGGACTGAGATTGATTGGTAATTTCTTGACGGAGTTTAACCTTAGTGCAGTTTAGTGCCGTTTGCTCCAAGCTGAGAAATTTTGATAATTTTGACACATAGCGTGTCGGATATTGTGGCAAAGTGATGAAATTGTTCGTAAGCATGGACTTTAGACATTATTATTATTATTAATCTTTATTTAAACTCGATGACTTCATAGATGAAACACCTCTTTTCATGGAGGTCGAATAGACAAAAGAAAATCATATTACACCACCAACTTGAAAACACGAAAAACACAAGTACAAATATCAAAAAAAAAAACTACGAAGAGGCATCAGACAAGTAAATAGAATACAGAAAGTTGTTACAAGATTTCTTAAAACTATGATTGATTTGGGGAGATTGTTATATTCATCCACATCCGCAACAGACAAGGTGTTTTGATAAAGAAGTGTACGTGCTTAGGGAACTTTAAGGAGGTTTATATTGGAAGAACGAAGTGATCTGGAAGGGATATAATTATTGAACACACTGGTTACATGGTCAGGGGTTAGATTGTGAGTTGTTCTGTAAATTTGGGCCAAGATATAGTCATGAGATTATTGTGCATGCAACTGAACGTGAGTGATTGGTCATTTTTTGGCCCAGATGGAGTTTTAACGTTAGTGCAGTATGCTCCGAGCTGAAACATTATAACCGTTTCGTCATATCATCGAGAAACATAGATAGAGTGGCAACGGGTATTGTTTAAGGCGTGAAGCGGTTACGTAACCCATCCATGTTCGCCTCGCCTCAGGTTGCTCTCGCCTCTCTTTTCCGAAGAGTGCTGACCATGAATCCTTCGGTAATTTTCGGATTTTCTCCAATTGTTAAGCGAAAGTATGTTCGGCAAAGTTTGTGTTGTTGTTGTCGTGTGGTGCTGAGCAGAATTGACGTGCTGGGGAAAACGGGAGTGTTTTGAGCTTCAGGAAAATGAGTTTTACCGTTTTAAAAATTCCTCTCATATTTTTATGAATATATAATGAGTGTGTTTGAACCAAATTTGAAAGTCTTTTATCGATACTGTCTGGTTTTACTCAATGGTTTACGGTCAGTCATACCCTCTTTTAAACGTGCGTCAAGGAAGGACATGTTTATGAAACTGCTGACGTGTTATGTTTTGATTGGCGTGAAGCAGTGTTTCTGGCCTGAGAGCTCACAAAGTAATATGGTTGCTACGCGACTGGCAGTACGATGCCATCTCGTATTTTTCGCATAATCTCGTGTAATTATCAACCACAATCAAAGCCTCTAAAAAGTTTAACACCTTTGGAGCTCATTTTAATATGAAAAGCCAATAGTCTACCGAGACGACCATGGAACAAAAGGCATGCAAGCGTTGCGACTCTGTCTATGTTCCTCAGTGGTCATATACACAGCGTATTGTATCTTGCACATTGCTGCCAATAATTGACTTTTCGTATCCATGGCCTTAAGATAGAGTTATGAGCTTATTGGAGGATACAACGAACTGAGATAGACTTGAAATGTCGAAGCCTGGACGCAGTCTTCATCTGCAGTTTGCTCCGAGCATGCCAGAAAATGCCAAGACATTTTGACCGGTTGACCTCGCTGTTAATTTTATGCAGGAAATTACAATAACAATGCTTGGTCGAATGACGCAGTGTCTTGAGGGTGGGATCGCCAGTGGTATATGGG
>LD348091.1:140126-181023 GCA_001465055.1 Ptychodera flava
GCTGGAGGAATTCAGGGGGGATTCGAAAATTTTCGGGGCTGTAGAGGGGGAACTTGAAAATTTTGCTCTACCTGTAAGGGGGGGGACTTGAAAATTTTGGTTCCCTTTTGTGTTTTACATTTTCCAAGTCCAAGTTTTTGTAGGTAATTTAATGAAAAATGAATATCATTTTAGATGTCATCCAAATGTTGTAATGTTAGCAATAATTTAACAGAATCTAGAACCATTTTGTTACATTTCATGACTTTTATCTCGAAAAAATCTAAACATGTGTGATTTGTCGTAAAAAAACAAACTTAAGCCTAGTAACAGGGCAGAAGCTGCAACTGTTAATGATTTCTACAATATTTCTTTGCAATATAACAACTACAGTTTCTTGCCATCTCCCTACAGCATGCTCAAACACACAATATTTGGTTTATCGACAAAGCCTGTATATGTAAATATGTATTTGGTGATAATTTAATTGCAGTCCAGACTGACAGTCAGTTGTCAGTGATACAAATGCACGGTACGCATACATAGGCTGTGATAACAAGCTGAATACTGGACAATTCAACATGCTGTAGGGAGTAGAACAAGAACGCAGTTGTAAAACTGAACAAAAATATTGTCCAAATTATCAAAGTTAATACAGCTACTGCCTACGGGTAGTGTCACTATCATTAATGCTCAGCATGCTACTGTAGTGTCACTGTTACTGCATACCTGAACAGTGACAGAGATTATATGATGTACATGGTAGTTGAAGAAAGAGTTTGGGTCAAATGACGCTCATGACAGTGAAACATACTTGTCACGCAAGATCAGGCCAGAGAGCAACACTTGTAAGAACACATGGAAATTTTTGAATTCTGGAATATAAGAATATCAAATATTAAAGAAAAAACATGAGGTCACCATGCTTGATTTTCTAAATTTTCTCATTCTAGTCATAAAATGATAAAGAAGTAAAACTTTGAAGAGTAAAGACTAAATGAAAAAATATGTGACCAATTGGAATTATTTATTTTTAACCAAATTAGCAATTATTACACCCAAAATTTCAGAAAGTAAAACATTTATTTGATGAAATATTTTAACCTTCCAGTATTGTCAATTTTGAGTAGCATTTAATTCATATATGTCTTGTAGTTTTGAAACAATTTTTTGGCTGGTCACTGTGCTCAGTTTTTTACAATACGGCAATTAGCCATAATTCACAATTTGCCTACTCTCTCATGATTGTCATTTTGTGTGCTCTTCAACAGAAGCTATTGACCTGGCCAGATATGGATTAACTCAAGGTGGCTTTTAGACCAAAAAATCTAAAAAATTCACTGATGCATTTACAGAACGTGCCTTGGGAATATGACTATACAAAATGCTAATACAGGTAATGTTGAATACTTGTGAGCAGAACGGCGCAATACATGTTTATTTTTTCTGCGCTCACATCCTTTACAAATATGCGGGCCTGTGATAGTTTTTGGGGACTTGAAAAATTTTGACCATATAGAGGGGGGGAGCATTTGAAATTTTTTAACGGTACTTAGGGGGGATCTGAAAAAAAATCAGATTTCAATCGCGATTCTTCCAGGCCCCCCCCAACCGTTATTTGTGAACGCAGCCTAATGGATCAAGTGAACACAGGTGATTCATGAATGTTGTACCTGCCCAAATTCAATGCCTCCAAGCTTTGATATTTGGCCTTCATTAATATGCAAATACAATTACTATGATATGCACAATAATTTTGCAATGTCTTTGTAATCATAAGATGTGACTTGATGTGAATAGCGACAGAAAGGATAAAAATAGTGTCAATGACACTGCTCCCATTTTACAGAGATACTAAGTACTAGTACACACATGACATTGCATTCTTACATGTTGATTACTAAAAAAATTCCATTGCCAGTCCAAATTAATCTTTTTAGGGTAATGAACTCACTACCTGAGGATGGTGAGTTCGAGACCCGGTTCAAGAGCGGGTAGGTCCAGAGTAAATGACTCGCTGTTGGAGGACGGTGAGTTCAAGACTATAGCAGAGTGCTGTGTTCTTCCGTGATTGGGCTAACGCCCGTTGGATGATAGACTGATAAAAAAAGGTGAAACAATTCTGGAGATATGGCCCAAAGAATGGATATTCAAATGACCAAATAATCAATAAGCACTGCTCATGAGACAAGTGTTAATGCACCTTTATGTCACAGCAGACCAAATATGAACTGATCACATGTTTCATTATTTATTGCAGTTTTGCGTAAATGTAATCTTTTGCCACATGTTTGCAACTTCATTGAAAGTTTTTCATGATCAACATCATGAACAATATTCACCATATAATAATTCTAAAGGTCATTAAATATACAAATGTGTAATTAGCTGAAATAAAAATACTTTCTTGGACTGCTGTCATTGTATCATCACTTTATATGGCAAGTGTAATTGCCTTTGGTCAAGTCCTTTATGTTCTGTATGCCAAACTGTGAAAGCTCATTAGATATGCAAATTATAAATTAGATGACATGAAAATGCAAAATGACTTTCAATATTGTTTTAACCTGGTATTATCAATGTACATAGCATGTATCACCTACTTTGATCAAGTAATCCTGGTATCTATCCCTGATTAGGAAAGTTCATTAAGTATGCAAATTAGGCATTGGTTGAAGTAAAATTGCTAAATGACTTTGAATAATATTTTATCATAGTATCTTCTACATAGCAAGTTTCATCAACTTTGGTTGTGTCAATCAAGATATAGATCCTTAATTAGGAAAGTTCATTAAAGATGCAAATTAGGAATTGGCTGATTTAAAAATGTTTAACAACTTGCAATAATGTTGTATCACAGTACCTTTAATGTAGATAGCAAGTTTTGTAAACTTCGGGGTTCAATTCAGATCAATATCCCCAATTTGGAAAGTTCATTAAACATGCAAATTAGGTATTGCCTGAAGTAAAAATGCTTAAGGACTTTGAATAGTGTTGAATTATAGTGTTTTCAACGTACGTAGTAAGTTTCATTAACTTAGGTCAAGTCAATCAAGATATATATCCCTAATTAGAAAAGTTTATTAAATATGCAATTAGGAATTGCCATGAAGTAAAAATGCTTGATAACTTTCAATAATGTTATATAGTATCTGCTATATACATTGCAAGTTTTGTTAACTTTGGTAGAGTCAATCCATATAATTACATATCCCCAATTTGGACAATTCATTAAATATGCAAATTGGCAATAATCTTTCATGTAACCCCTTACTGTCTTTCACGGCTGATATATCCTGGTGTGATCAACATTTGTAGCAAATCTATTCAAATTGTGTGCAGTCATTCTCAATTTATATGAGTTTTTTTAATCATTAATTATGCAAATTAGCAAAAAGTATGTAAGCCAACCAAACCCACCAAAAACTAATCAGTCTTGCCATTTGCTAACTAAATCTATGTACCAGATTTGATTCTAATGAGCCGTTTTTGAGATATAGGGCCAACAGATGGATAAATAGACACACAGCAATTGCTGTGACATAAGCTCATGTATTAACACATGAGCTAAAATGATGCATTTAAATTTGACTGTCCTTAGGCTGGGTTCACATATAACAGTTAGTGGGGGCTAGAGGAATCGCGATTGAAATTTTATTTTTTCAGATCCACCCAACCCACCCCCACAAATTTTCATAGAGCCGCATATTTATTAGGTATGCATCCAAAGAAAAAAAACATGTATTTGGCAGTTCTGCTCACAGATGTACAACACTGCTTGTTATATAGCAATTTGTAGAGCCATATTCCTAAGGCAAGTTCTCAAATTAATTAATATTTAAACACATCAGTGGACTTTTTGATTTATCAGTCTAAGTCAACTTTAGCTAAATCCAAATCTGGCCATGCCAATGGCACCTGCTGAAGAACATACAAAATGACGATCATGAGAGAGTATGCAAAGTGTGAATTCCTGCATACATTATATGCTTGAACATTTTACGAAATTGACAATACTGCAAAGTAAAAATATTCTATCAAATGAACGTTTAAATCTCTGAAATGTTTGGTGTAATAATGGTAAATTTGGTAAAATCAAACCATTTTGTCACATTTTTCATTTAAATTAGAGTCTTTACTGAACAAAGTTTTACTTTAATTTGTGTTTTATTATTTAATTATGAGAATGTGAAAATTTAGAAAATTTAGCATGGTAACCCCCATCTTTTTTCTTTAATATTTGATTATTCTCATATGCCAGAACTCAAATTTCCCTGATAACTTTCAAGTCTCCTAGCCTGCTCTTCCATGTGCTGCTTTCTAGCTTGATCTTATGTACAAGTATGTTTCACTGCCATGAGCGTCACATGACCCAAACTCTCCTTCAGCTATTTCATGACAGAGCTATCTCTGTCCCTGCTGGTAAGCAGTGACAGTGACACTGTCCATAGGCAGCAGAAGCAGGGCAGGAGCAGTATTAACTTTGATAATTTTGACAATAATTTTGTTCAGTTTATACAACTGCATTCTTGCTCTTTTTTATACAGCATATTGCAATTCGAACTGTCCAGCATTCAGCTTGCGAACACAGCCTGTGAATATGTATCCTGCATTTGTATCACAGACAATTGACTTTATTCTGGAGTCTATAATTCAATTGCCACCAAATATTCATATATGCAGGCTTTTGATGACAAACTGAATATTGTGTGTTTCAGCATGCTGTAGGGAGACAGCAAAAACTGTATTTGATATACTGTATAGAAATATTGAAAAAAAATTATCAACAGGTGCTAACAGGTGCAGCAGTGCTCCGATACTAATTGGCCTACTTGTTTGTTTTTTATGAAAATACATACATGTACAGTGTACATCTTTTCAAAACAAAAAATAGTGAAATGCGACAAAATGCTTCTAGATCTTGTTTAATTATTGCTAACATTAGAGCAATTGGATGACATTAAAATGTTATTCCATTTTCATTGAATTACCCCCCAAACCTTGGAATTGTAAAAAAGGGAACCAAAATATTTTCATATCCCCCTTCAGGCAGAGCAAAATTTTCAAGTCCCCCCTCGACACCCCCTCGACTCCTCCCAATCGTAAGATTGTGGATAAAGTGTTTCCAAATTTAGGATGATATTGTTGAACGATGTCAAAGTTTTGTGGATATCTTGAGGTGGGCGTGTAATGCTTTTTGCCTTCGTGTACGGAAAGGGCAGTGATATACGCGGGTGTCGATCGACGCTCATAAGCTGATAATGTCATTGTGAAATCGGGCCGGTTTGACTTTTAAATAGGGGTCGTGTTTTTCTAGTGGTTGGAAAGGCGAGGCTGAAGTTGTGTTATACGCAGAAAGAAAACCAAAGATAGCATAATATTATTATAATATGATGAATTTAATCATTGAGTATGTCTTGTTATAATAATAGAGGTATGGACAATTTGTTTATGTCCTGTCAGTGTAAATTACGAGATTGGTGGACGGACATGTGAAAACTATTGATCTTGCGTTTGTTTGTGGTCTCTGTCTGACAAGCCGTTTCGATCTCTTTTATACTGTGCAGGGGAGAATGAGTTACACTCCTCATGGGTTTACAATATGTCAAAAATACGAATTTTTGAGTGGATTTACAATTCTTCTATGCCAGTTAGTAAAATTACAGCTTCCCATTTCATCGGCGCGATCGTGCAAGAAACCTCAGTCTGTATGCTGAAAACGCTCAGTGTGTAAGCGTGTGGGAATTTTCGTAGTGGTTTTTCTCGCTTAATTTGGCAAATTATCAGCAAATACCTCGATAATTCGAGGTAACCCTTTCTTCTCATAGTTTCCTTGAGTTTCAAAGTGAGTAATACGAACGAAAATGAGTGAAAAATTTCGTGCATCGGCGAGAGTGGCCGCCATGTTTTCACCTCGCTATTTTTAGCATGGGCATGTGTATACACAGCGTACACGATCCTTCGCATTGGAGTGTAATTAAGTGTAGAGACTGAGAGTATTCATACAGAAATAGCCCATGATTCGAGCGTGGTTTTCGTGTTTTTCGTTTGAATGTTTGCCAAATAGTCGCTTTTTAGCGTGTTTTGAATTTTTTTAAAGCATCAAAAAACATTAAAATGACTTTTAATTAACAAGCGAAATAAAAAAATAAGAAATGTAATTATTGTGTATTTTCGCGGGGATTCCTCGGACTTATCATTCATAGCTGTGGCGCTCGAAAACGCAGTCAGTTTCTGTGAAACGGGATGATATTTTCTTTCAGGCGAGGCGTTTCAAGTTACTTTTGAGAAAAGTTACTTATTTATCAGGTTTTTTTATTCAATCACTTGTTGACCTGAAAAACAACAATATTTAGTACTCTTTTTCAACAGATTTTTAGTAAGTAGCCGCGGTACGGCTGTCAAAATACTACACTCAGTGTGACAGTTTTTGAACGACCTCAGTTTTCGGACAAACTTTACAGTAAATGAGCCATGGAAGACCCCCTAGCCTCAGTCACGCTAGAAAAGTGTCATTGTTTCGTAACATCAAATTTGATTGGTCAGGAGTGGATTTCTGGAAGTATTTTGGCCAATAGAAAATGCCCAAACAAAACTACTATTCCTCAATAAGTTTTATCAAGCATGCCAGTACATAAGTAGACTTGGTTCAAGTCGGTGAAATTTTAAAAAGTAAAATCATTTATAATAGCTTTTCTTGTGTCTCTCCTATTTCTTACAAACCTATTCGAAATTTGGTAGTGCAGGCCAGGTTTCCCAGCGACTGAATGCGTTACTTTTGAGTCTGCGCAGTATAGTGAGTTAGTTTCTGCCGGGTGAAACTCCCCTGTATAGCGTTCTCCTGACTAGCATCGCGTCCACTTCACTCACGGGCGCGTTTCACATGACAGCAAAATACATATCAATGCGTTCACTCTACTCAAACATTGACAAATCACAGACTTGAACCATGTCTAGTACATAAGGATCGGCTGGCCATTTTCTGTTGGAATTTTCCAAACTTAGATGGACTACCACTGTGTATACCAAGTAAGACGAGAGTGGAAAGAAAGCAGATAGCTTAGAAAACAAGATAACAGACGCAAAGAAGCCCTAAGAGGATACAAAAACGGAACTGAACATTGAAGGTCAGTAAACAAAGTTGTACCTATATATGCATACTGTACATGTCAGCAGCGAGATTACTTTGAAAATCAAGCGGCTCAAATAGGTCGCTCGTCAAAGGTATCTGGGACATATAGTGAGCTATGTTATGAGACTGTGTAACGTGAACACCATGGTTGAACTAACACGACTACCGAGAGGTATTTCATGTGATGCAAGTGACACTATATACCGGTAGTATAGAAAGTGCATTGTAAATCAAAGTATGATAGGAACACGAAATCATTTCTGACAAAGTCAATCAAAATTTAATTTATGATTTGTACCATAATTTGGCGATGTCAGTGAATTCATATGAAAATTCTGTAGTCATCCATATTTAGTAATAGTAAATGCAGTATTTTTTGACTTGGCATATTACTACATATCACTGTTTATGACCACTGTAAATGTTCACTTATTTAATACTTCTGAATGTTCGTGAGAGTGTGGGACAAGACTGGTACTTTCTACAATGAATAACTTTAATGAGTTTGCTAATTCATCTGTACAAGCTTTGCATTTGTATTTCTATGTCTCATATTTTCAAGACTGTTGACTTGAATTGATAAAGTTTATTTTGACATGTCATGTCTACTTTTCATGTCATATTGTTTACTAAAATCAGATTTAATTTCTCTTTCAGATAACTCTAATGACAGAGAACGACATGTCATAATGTATGAATAGTGCAAAAGGGGAGACATTATTATATAGGTTGCAACTCTATCGCAAAAGACAACAGTTAGTGTTGAAACATGCTCAAATAGAGTCTCAGCTAGAGACAGTGCACATTTGAAGATTTGTCTGAAACTTGTGAAAGCTCTGTTTGAACCTGAGATTTGATCGAAGGATGACAATAAAGGTGTTATTAAATTAAGTATTAATTTGTGTTTGTACCATCATTCAGTGTAGTCCATACAAAATAGATGTTGCTTTTTGCTTCTACAATGTCTCACTTTGCAAATTCCCAGTTTACTAACAAATTTAAAAATTTACTTATGCTTTTGAGACTGAATTTGTAAATTTACTAAGTATTTTCGGAAGCCAGAGGGGAAACAGGCATACCAGTGTGATGGGCGACCAGAAAGTCCATGGAAATCAAGCAGGTTCCGATGAATATCGCTGTTTGGTGTGTTGATTTGTGACACACTATGCTAACATGTTTCAACATCCAAAGAAACATTTGACACTTTATAGTCAATACAGCATATTAATCAATACCGGTATTTTAATTTTGTATCGGGATATCACAAAACAATGTTGTGATTACCGCGGTCCAGCTGTTAGAAGTAAGCATGTGTACTTGGCTGGACTGATCAAGTTTCTGCAAAAAATCAATTCACTGTCATTGACAAGCTATTAAAAGTGACGTCTTTAATAAATGTGTCCATTCAATATCCAAAGAAAATCAAGGCTATCAATGACACGAAGAAAGTTTGTTTAGTAATATATTTTCGTTTTAAACTAAAGTTCTTTGATGCAGTGCGGTCGTCTGGCAATCCATCATCACGGCAGATGTAGTGCATGCAATACACATTCCACACTGTCCAGTCATGCGTGCATGTTTTTTTGTTATAATTCAATCGGGTCAGAATTTTGTAGCAAGGAACATACAAAATCTTGCAAATAAATCAATTTGGATAATCCATGTTGATATATGCACATTCCAAGTTTGGTGGACATGTGTAAATTATGTTTTTTGCCTTCATGTATGAGATGGCATGTTTACCAAGCTAGACGCTCACTGCTAAAAAACAATAGGTTTTATTAGTTTCACTTTTCAACCCTTTCTTTGCATCTTTCTCAGCAACATTCCCAAAACCTCTCTCCTTGCATTCCCGTCGCTAAATGCACTGAGGAGCACAGTGTCATCATTGACGCAATTTTTGTGAACGCAGCCATACACTGCAATGGCAATGTGCAAATACCATCTTTCTATGCAACTGATTTACTTTTAATAGCGACAGGAGTCTTGGATGTTTGTCAGTGATGTCACCATAGCAAACAACCATCAAGCAAACTATTTTTAAACAACAAAAAATAAAAACATTAATTTGCACCTACAGGGTATAATTTCAATGAAAAGTATTTCATTATTGAAATAAGAATGTGACGTGTGACATAAGAAGATTAACAGGAAGATTAGTAGCGAGGTATAATTGCTCACTCATGATAATTTTGATATTTATAGTGTGGTGAGTGTCAACTGCACCTGCTTGCCACTAATTATGCTGAAGTGCTTTCAGCTTTCTAAACAGTCTGGATATCTTATCTATGAATAGCCTGAACTGAAATGCACTTTTTCACAGAAACAATGTTGACAATATACATAGAGGCTGTGTTTAATAGATGAATACAGACATTTTGACATACTTTAGCCAACAGAGTAGGTGATAAACAGAACAAAATTTCCAGAAAATTGAAATCTTGGAGCTGCATACTCTCCAATATCATTTGGCTTCAAATAGGTTTCTAATATTTTGGTCACTCAAAAAATCCCTTTGGCTCAAAGTTGGTAGTCAGCGAAGGTTTTTTGACCACAAACAGGAAAAATACCGTCAATGACGCTGTACCCGCTCTAATGTGTGGCCAGGTCAGGTAATTTGTTTTTGGCATGGAGTTGTTGGCAAATAGTTGATGATGTAGGGGCATGAGGTGGGATATGGACCCAAAGAACCCAAAAGATGATTAAATATATCAATCAAAAAAATTCTAAGCTACAGTATAAACTGCCTAAAGATAGTTCAATGTGGGAAAAAAGTTAAATAATTCAGAAATAAGAATTATAACAGTCCAAAATAGTAATGACGCACTTCACTGCTGACCTGAGTGTATGTGAAACACACAACCTGGCATCTGTAAATTAAATGTATACCAAGTGAACATTTTAAGTCACTTTTAACAGTTTTTAATGGAATTTCCAAAGAGTCCTATGGAAATGATGAAAAACGTTTATCTGGTCTTGTGTTTGTAAAACCTTATGGCTGATAATTGTCATAGTATTGAAAAAAAAAATTAAAAGTGAAGAAATTACTGTTTTTAATAGGCATATTTCCTTGAAATACATGACCGTGTAAAGAATATATTCAAAAAGTGTTTAAAAGTAAATTTCTTTTCAAAAAATAATTTAATCTGTGACCAAAGGAATTTTGTTCTTTGAGTTTACAAGTTCAAACATTGCAATTTGTTCAATCATCTTATGCAGTGCAAAATTTATAAAATGACTCAAAAATAAACAAATTGGCAGAATTACAGTCTTTGTGATGTAAATTATGGGTTGACATCACGATAACTGTTAATCTGTTTGAAGTACTAATATACTATAATTTAAAAAAGAAAAGTTTATGCAGAAACGGTAACATATATTGTCAGCAATGTAGTGTTAATTTTGACTTTACATCAAAATGTGCCTTTTCTAGATACCAAATATATAGGGCGAAATATTAAAATCAGCCATGTTCAGCAAAATCCACACAACATCATTGATCCTTTTCTAATTTGATATGATTTGATTTGCTTATGTTATCCTTGTATGACAGTCAGTACAATATGGAACTTGAACACAACACAGTGAATAAGTATGCTGTCAATAGAATGGTGTGGCTGCATCAACATGCAGCAATAGGGCCTTTGTCTCTAACCCCTCATTTCCAACCTGTCCCATCCCTGAACAAATAGTTTGGTCTTATATTTCTAATGTTAATAATTTCTGTATTTGTTAAAATGTGCACATCTCAAAAACTTTTGATCATAAACATTTTCATTGTTTTTTATGGCTGACCAGTCAGTTAACCTGTTTATTTTGAATATTTGCACATTTTTCCTCAGTATTTGACATTTTCAGAAAACCTTCTTATTCAATTTGTCATTTTCTGAAAGTTAAAATACTCGTTTGTGTGGTCAAACTTCCACAAGCATCAAATGTGGTATTTCATATAGGAAGATCTGCCTCTAGAGGGCGGGCATCATGAACGGTGTATGTTAGTTATTTCCTCCACACATTGAAACTTCTGTTTGTACTGTAAACATTGAACATGGCCGACGTCCGATTTTCCTGTCTAAAACTTTCACTCATTTCCGTTCATATGACTCTGAAACTCAGGGAAACGATTGGGAAGAAAGAGTTATCTTGAAATATTGAGGTACTCGCTGATATTTTGCAAAATTAAATGAGAAAAAATGCTACGAAAATGCCGACAGGCTTACACATTGACCATTTTCAGACTCAGAGGCATAGCATAAGATTATCTGCAGGTTATGCAACAGGCCCATATTACGGGAGGCCATGAGAGGGATATCCACGCAACGCAGTACCAAACACTAGCGCACACAGAGTGAGCAAACACAAAGTGAGTACCCCTAACGTCAGCTCAGTAGTCTGTAATAGATCGTAGTCAGCTAAGAAACCTTGGAGAAAGGTTTAACACTGTGGCTATGCCACTAAGTCCCTTGATTTTTGTCACAGCTCAAAATCGTTCTCTAACATCTCACCTGAACCATGAACACCCCCGCCAGTTTAAGATATGACCCATCACAGTGGCATGACGTCAACGGATCTTGACAGACGGACGTAGAAGTTGACAGACGGAAGTAGAATTGACACCAGCATGCTGGTTTTCAAATCTAATACCTTCTCCGTCTATAAATAGACACGAGAAGGTAAAAAAATGACACAAAATACAAATATGCAAAATCACTGCAATTTGACAAACCTGACATGTCACCCCTTGCAACCTACACATCAAATTTCAAACTTATGCAACAAACTCTTTTTAGAGATATTTTGACCAAAAATGGGAATTGTCCTGGACTTACAAATTCCACAATTGTTCGAACAAACTCTGGTTACCTCTAGCAAACCACATACCAAATTTCAGTGCAATCCTCTTTCTCCCAAGTGATATTTATTTCTATGGTTTGTCTATGGAGCCTGTTAGAAAGAGGATCATATGGATTCAAGATACTGCCAGGCATCAAAATTAGTGTCGTTCAATGATAGCCTACACTTGAGTATTAGGCTTTCACATTGTCTAATATTCACCCCATGATAATTCCTTCAAAAGCCCTCCCAAAAAGTAAAATCCATGGCATGACTCTTCCAAAGGAACCAGTTTTAAAGACCCCATTCAAAGCAAACAATCACACAGATATACCTTGTTAAAGTGAAGCAGTCTGTAGTACTGTCTCCGATTTTGAAGCAGGGGCTTGAATGGAGGGAGATCACTTGCTTAACTGATTAGTTTCTATGAAATTTAACTTGAATAATGCAAAACAGTATAGATAAAAGCTACATTTAGCATTTAATACATGTACATCCTAACTAAAAGGCCACTTTGAGACTGGTTTGATTAGCTGTAATACATAAACTACACATTTGTATAGACATCACAAAAACGCACATCATTAGACAGTCTTAATTTAAGTTTAATTAAAGGGACAGTACACCTCTTACTTTTCTGATTTAAAAAATATTTTGTTTTTGTACCAACTGAACTATCTTTTCTTCTCCCTTGAAATGTAAAGTTTTCAAAGTAATCAAAGTGCACTGTGAATTTTGGTGTGGACTAAAATTAATTTGCTAACAATCACAATTTCAAATATGATATATGCTGTCTTCACAAGTTAACCCCTGGACATGCAACATGCTTTTCGCAATAGAGAAAGACAGTGTAGTTGGTATAATTGAGAACAAAATTAATAACAAAATCATCAAAACTTACAGCTACTGTTCTGAGGGAACAAACAGAGTGTCTGACAGTTGTTCTGAATAGATAGGTTGCACTCAACTCAGATTGTATAGTTTGTTTTGAAAAATTGTCAGTATAAAAAAGGTTTCACTGAATGTCCCTGGATACCAAAGAATCTGGTTTTGATGATATGAATATATGCTACCTATTTATACACATATCTAATGGAACCCGGATGTGACAGGATCAGACTCAGAGACGATGGAGATCTTTTCACAAAAGCAGTTTATACCTCACGTAAAAGGGAAGAAGGACAGGATCAATAAAGGTCAGGAAGAGGTATTACTGCAGAAAACTTGGGAAGGAGAATAAAATTCCACAGTTTAAAGCGCAGTGGTCGTCGTGCTGCGCATGCTCCTGAAGGGGTCCCCCCCCTGTTGTCAACATATCCAAGAATGCCGCACTATACGTTACGAGTTGATTATAGTGTTTGCGATTTTTGTGCTTGTTAAAATGGCGGCTGATCTGTCACAAGCATACCAACTTACCAAATCTAGTAATTACACGCTGGATTGAGATCACATTTGATCATGATTTTCATGATCAGTTGAATGGGGCTCGGCTATTGTTATCGCTCGAGCCATGGAGCTAAGCACTTACCTGTAGTGTATAGTATATGCAAACAGACTATCAATGACCGGGTTGTAGTCTACGACATCGATAGCAAGAACGAGAGCTTTCATTTCAAGAGGCCCAACAGGAGTACTATTGACAATAACGCAAGCTACAGAAATCTACAGCTGTCAGAGCAACCCGGGCAGAGCAATGCCCGCTGCAGCAAGAAGCATATGTTCCGTGGTATGCATGAACGTCCGTGTCAACGGAACCGGGTATATGGCGCGCTACACTCGGCTGTGGAGAATCCAACTCCACTACGAAATTTACCCCGTTGGGGAATGCAAATGAGAATTCCGAGCACAGGTATCAAGTCAAGCGAAGGACCTTTCATAGGTCTTCTTGGGTTAACTCATTTGAAAGGGGATTCAGAACTACCCGGCAATCAGGAGGTACACCAACGAAGTTTCTGCAGCACCGATAGGCCAACGGTAGCTAGCCGTTTGATCACTGCCATGACCGTGCACCAGATCTCTCGATATGTCCCTATGTGTAGCTATACTGTGCAATTTTCCTGCCAAATGCCGCGAAAACCCGCTCGTTTCGTCTATTGTTTCCTGTCATTTGACCATTTCTTGCCACGTATTACTAGAAGAAGTTAGAATGGTGATTAACAGTGGGTCATGGGCCAAGTCGTCGCGGGGCCGGTAGGTTGTGGGACCGGATTCTCTTATATCCGTGTACGTCAACGCGGTGACCGTCTCCCTTATCGAAGCAACAGCATCTCCCGTGCCCTGCTCTGGCTTGCCGATCATGCTCTTGAGTGTAATTTTTCTGTTAGGTGTTCTGCTTGTTGCTAGTCTACATATATATAGAATGTTGATCATTTTAGTGATTTATTTTTACAGTACTGTACATATAGCATCGTGTACAACCAGCGTGACCGCGCGCGATCAAACCCATTTGTTCACTGTGACTGAGTACGTGCAGTAAACTCGGCGACATAATGTGCCGAGTGTCAGAGTGTAGTGTCTCAATGTTCGCAGCCTTACATGAGTTTATAAATAGAAATACACCACTGAAGTTCGTTTCCGATCTTAATATTTTACTATTGCATGATGTTGAGTCTTACAAAGGCGTTAACAAAGTGGGGGACCGCTCCCATCTCACTCAGATTGAACTTGAGAAGACTTAAAGCCGCACTTTTCAATCCCTGGTTCTCGCATTAGTGGAGTTCTCCTCCCAGTCAAACACATGGCCAGTACGATGTTTGATTTCTATAACATTAATTACACAAACTGATTTCAATCTTTTGTCACCTTTTGCTAATCCTGCAAACAGAGCTTATATAATCGTTTGATTGACGGTAGGTTCAAATTGCCAACTGTCATTTATTCCCCAGCACCACACTCGAATTTCCTTAAAAAACGTCTTCCAGTCACGTTAGAATTTGAATATAACCATTGAGTTCGATCGGCAGCAGCTTCGTGCTGACCGCTTGGCAGTCTGTCAGCGTTTTTGCGGTCGGAAAAAACTAAAAAGGCGCATTTTCTGGAGCGTGTGCCCTCATGTTACCTGCTTGGTGTCCACTTACACTATGAACGCCGCCATAGGTTTGCGCCCTTTTAAAGGGAGGCTCCGCCTTTAAGTTTACAAAAATTCATGTTTATCAACAAAAAAATCGCGCAGGCGCAGCGCGACGACCACTGCGCTTTAATATTATCATTACTTCACGTCAGTGCCACATCTAAGCTGCCATGAGTGAGAGGAACAAAGAAACCCTATCAATGATAATTCATCCCTCTGGTGTGGATAATGAGGTCTATATCTTAAAACTTACTGACTGGCTGTAGGCCCTAATGACTGCAAGTTAATAAAATAATTTCCCCTTTACTTAAGAATAAAAGGAAATTATTTAATTTCAGGTAACTCACAACTTAACAGGCAAGCACACGTACATGTACTGTGTTGTCCTTACAACCACTCAGTACACTGGCAAGGCGTCAGTATATCATTAACGATTCACCAACCAGTTTTATATGGCTTCTCTTTCTCATTTTAAGAAGAACATGGCGCTTTCTTTTCCTTTGCATCTTTTCCCCTGAAGCTAAGCAAAAAAAAGCATACATCATGTATAAATCATTTAGCAAAACTAAATATTTTTACCTGCAGTCATGTAACTCAATATCCATCTTAGAAATGCAGAATGTCTGTATTTGACATTGCAGAAGAAGAGATAACTTATGAGCACTACTTTAACCCTTTACCTGCCGGACAGTATCATTTTCCCACCTGCACAGTCAGTAAAAAGCAGTATTGAGCCAAAACTATATGTATTTTCAACCATATGTTGTAACAGCTTTAGTCTAAAAATCATGTGTACAGTATCTCTGTCTTTAGGGACCTTCAAATCTTCAAGTCTATTTTAAAATGCAACGTATAGGACATGTTTTGCCTCACAAGTTTTACTACCTTTTATGTTAAAAAAAACAATTACCAAGGAGAATATTCCCAAATCATGATAATCGAGAAAGAAGGCTAAAATGAGAAGCTTTTAAAAAGAAGGTAACTTTCATTCTCATATTTTCGATTGACTTTGAATGGGAGACCTAGTCTATTTACAATGCCAAATTTCCTTCAGTTAAAACACTCTAGACTTTAATGAAGCCTGATCTTCCAGTCCATCAATTTCATGGTCTGTGAGCACCATGCCCCAAAGAAATTCGCAAGATGCAAGAACAAGAGCATGTGCAGCATTCTGAGACAGTTGATGAATCCCAAGGCACCAGGAAAAAGTTTATTTACAAAACATGCACAGGCTGTCACGTTTGCAATTTTCTTGGCAATTGATAGTTTTAGCTACATGAATATGGCACAGCCCCTGATATTTTAGGAGGGAGGTTGATGCAGTTGGTCTATATTAATACGTTCGATGATGAGAAACCAACTCCGTTTTTGGCCTAAAAGATTGAAAAGCGAACAAAGTGATACTTTGGAATGAAATTTATGTACAGTATACATGTAGTTCATCAAGTGAGTGTTTGATGTTGATGACATCTTGTTTATCTTTTTTTTGAAGTGATTGGATCGGTTGATATACAAATGAGCCATTGGTTATTTGAGTCCACAACTGCAGAAGTGCCTTTGCTCAACTACCACAAAACAAGGAAGTAACAACAACAAATGCATAAAATGGTCATATTTATTCCTATATGTTACACATACTGTTGCCCTGTATTTGTACCATGATAACATGACTTCTAGGTGCATGATACTATCTGAGTCTATCTGGCATATATTTATACTGCATTAGGAAAATTATTCAGAACTTACAATATCACTTTTATGATCAACATCCTTGGGACAAAAAGTTCATGACAGCGACCTCAGGACTGGGATCCATGGTAGTGTCCTAGGACAGGTATCCATGACAACATCTTCACCCAACTCCTATAGCTTTAAAAGAACAAATCACATATACACACCGCAGTGAGTTCAAAATGAAAGCGTGTGACTCTTAGTCCTTATCAACAATTCTACAACCTGGGCACTTTCCCCCATGATTCAAAATAAATCAAGTTGATGAAGCCCTAAAGTTCAACTTCTGTCAAAATTTACCCGTTTTTGTAAAAAATCATGGGAGTTATAAATGGCGAAAATGGCTGTCCCATAAGCAACCCAGAAGCTAGCACACATGTAAAAATCAGCCTTGGTATTAACTTCCCCTTTAAATAGCACAGACTGCAATTTGTAAAATTTCATCAAACTTACAGGTACTGGACCAAATTAAAAGAGTATAAAATTGTATTTTATAATCAGAGTTCTCCACAGGCCAATTAAATGTGGCAGAGTGTTGGAATTACCCACTTACAAAACATGTAACAAAATACTATATAAGAAACGTAAGCCCACTTTGGGATGTGATTTTTCTTTCAACTCTGTATTTTTGCGGTAGTTTTTGAAGGATTAAACCGTTCAGTATTTATCATTTATCACTCTTACGAAGTGTTTGAATTTCAAAAAAAAATTTTTCCAGAAAACTAACTGGCTTTATGCTGCATGTAACTTCACTTGATACACAGTGAAGTTCCATGTAGTTACAAAGTTATTATTCTCGATTGCTTTTTGAGAGTGTATTTATCATGTGATCATTATGTCTACTGTGTAGAGTGACATATTTAGGAAAGTTGTGACAGGTATTCAAATTTTATGCAAATAGTATGCTAATATTATGCTAAAATATGGAATTTTTCAATCCAATCGTGGAGACCATTGATGTTGCGATTTACAAGATTTATTATATTAATATGCAAACAGAATTGCCATTCCCCAATATGTCAGAGAATTTGCCGTCTTGATGTTAAGAAGAGGACGGTTTCATTTGATTTGTGAATACAGACTTTGGGGAGGGCAGAATTTGAGAAAAAAAGGGATCGGAGGGTCTCCTTTGGCAATCTCATGCATACCAATTAACCCCCCGACCCACCGGCTCATAATTACTGAAGTCTCCCTTAGTTTAGTTTGGTACAAGAAACATAGCTTTTGATTGTTATTTGGAATTAAAACATACCATGAGCGTTAACACACTGAAATCTTGAAAATGTTTCTATTGTACAGCATGCCAGGAAATAAAGATTGTTCATGCTTCCATGTTGATTTATTCTCAGCAAAGTCAGACGCGCATCGGAATTAAATTCTGAGTGAATCACAAACCATATGACATGGGAACTTAGTACATGATTATGGAATGTGAAACATAAATTAGACTACCCCTTCAGCATGGCTGACTTTCTGATTAATTTTTTTCCCAAAGGATATGCTCGATAAACAATAATTATTGCGCGTGAACTTTATATTTATTAGCCAAGATTTAGTTTCAAACTCCCAAGAATACTATTATATTAACACATAATCTACGTATTTTTTTTAGTAGTATTCTTTGGTACAAATTTTGTGAAAGTCACTGCATATGATAACTAATATCATACACTCCACAGGTGGATATCAACACTTTGAGCAAGTGCTTTCTAAACAGCCAGGAAAAACAAACTGTCATACATCATAGGGAGGAGCAAGTCGAAGTGGAACTACATGTACATCTGACCCTTCACTGTATTGATTAAATTTGAATGCGCCTCAGGGACAGACATGCAGACTCAAACTTTTACAATTTTACATTTCTCTTCTGATCTACCACTTGTAGGGGATTAATTTCAAAACTCTCAGAATAACGAAAATTTTCACCATCTCATATATTTGAAAAAAATCAAAAACTTCATTTTTCTCCATAGAGTTAACACTGGTACGGGGCAATTTTCAATTTCAAATATTGGTAAATTTCAGGTTATTTGTTTCTCAGTGCCAAACTTTGTGCAAAGACCTGTGATTTGTATTCTTGATTTGGTGAGAATAGGGTTGAAAGTTTCAATGAGGAAAGTTTGAGCAAGGTGATTGCTGATTGCTAAATGTAGCTTTCTTATTGATCATCTAATTGATGAATTGCATCTATCCCTTCATTGAAATAAGCACTACCGTGAGTTTGATCGCTAAAGTCAATTTTCGCCAACTTTATTAATTTTTTTTACCATTTTTTTCCCAAGATTCTTCTAAATTTTTGATCAAACACTATAGTCATTGAAAAGTAACGGCCATTTGTTAAAAAGTTATCAAAAAAGGCAAAAAATTCAACAAAATTGGTAAAATTTTGCACTTAAATTTTGGGCAGGAAAATTTTAAAGCAATCAGAAGGTAAAAAATATTTTGACATACAGCCAAACATCTTTATTCAAAAATTTCTTGCATCCAGCAGAAGAGCATGCATTTCCAGCTCTAAACAGGTTCAGGCTGTGATTAGCTTTCCAAAATGCTACCCTGGTGCTTGCCTCATTCTCTCAGCCATTTCTTGTGTGACACAAACATTTACGGCCACGAGAGTGTAGATTATTGTGTATTTGCCCATAGATGCTATCCAGTTCAGCTCAATGCAACAAAAGAATTTACAGACCTAGTGGTGAAAATTTCCAATGCTAAGTATTGTGCTAATTCATTTCCCCCTCTTTCCAGCTCATGTTGTAGCAGGTATTACAGGAGGTTTAGTGCTTCCCCTCTGAGGTTGGCCTAGTGCCAGTCTGGGGCTATTAGCCTTGTTACAAACCTAATCCACATTGGTACAGAAAGTAATGCTGTGTAATTCTCTCATGATGCTGATGGTGATCAAATTTGGATAATTACAGCTAAGAATGTAAGAATTGTTTCGTTTCCATAAAACTTTTCATTTCTGTTCCCAGTGATAACAATAGGGTCTCTCCGTAAACAACACAATAACATTAACATGTACATGCAGTTGGTACAATCCAATCAACTGTTACATTGAATGTGCACAACAACATGAAGATCGACCCTCGGCAATGTCGTTGCAGATTACAAGACTCGTCAGATTATGAAATATGACCACTCGACAGTGAGTTTCGCTCAGGCCTTGAGAATGAATGGCACCTGGATATGTAGTACACCAGACATATGGACACATGTAACATCTGGTGCCTGAAAAATGCACTTCTGTGGATGAGCAGAGTATGCGGAATTCTGTATGAAGGTACTGTACTGCAGTCTGCTCTGCAGTCTTCAATATGGAGTAACCATGGCTTGAACATTTCTTACTTTTTTTCAGATTTCATGATAAGGGAAGTACCCAAGTATATTTTACCAGCATCCCTTTCTTACTGGGGTTCCCCTATATCAATGCAGCCAGTAATCTTATCAGGGCATGAACAACAGCATGGTTTACGCATTCACAATATTTACTTTAATGTACCAACACCTAAGCAAAAGCGCTATTCTTTCAACATTTTTTTAGTTTGTTTCGTACAAGAAGAAAATAGTTCTGTCAATGTACATGTGTTGGTTACCATGACACAGATTTCAATCATATCATCAAGAGGTGTTTTGTCACGCAATAATAAACTCACACATTTCATAAGTGGTTGTTGTTATGGAATCTGATAGCCTCCTGTCGAGATTCGTGCTGTATTCCTGAACAATTATCAAACTTGTAATATGAAGAGTGCATGCAATATCCTAAAGAGTCCTGGAAAGTGTGCTCTCATGATGTAACGCTGAGCAGCTAGGGAATCAAAACTGCAAATACATGCAACAGACAATGGTTGAGCTTCGTACGCGTCACAAGTTCAGTGTATCTCAACACAATGATGTACTAATACAAAAAGTGGTTCCATATATATATATATATATATATATATATATATATATATATATATATATATATATATATATATATATATATATATATATATACTTATCATGTCATAATATACAGAACACTGTTTCTTTTATGAACATATCCGGTATAAGGAAAACAGCACTGAAAATATAATTGCAGCAAAACTTGACGGATGACTACAATATGCTAGAAGTGACGTATAAACAATAATGCTAATCTGGAAGCCACATAGACAATATCTGCAGATTGGATTACACCTGAATGACATGTATATCCACAGTGGAATCACTGTGGATGTGGATATGCATTGTACCTAGGACAGTTTACAAGAAATGGGTATCTACATGTCAGATGACAATACTGATACAGGAACGATACAGCAAGGCTTGGTAAAATCCTCAGAGAGTCGTTTCGTAGTCTGTCACGTTATCAGACATCTCATATTGAATCAAGATGGAGTCCAGATACACATAGGTACAAAAATATAATCAACAAACTTTTTTTAATTTCTATTTTGTACATTGTAAGGTTTAGCAAAATAAATTGCATGAAATCGTATGTAAGACACATGTACATGTACCTGGCCAATATTTACACCATAAACAAGCCAGACAAATGTCACATCTGGCATTGGCATCCTGATATTGTATTTTTAGCAATTTTTCTACTAATGTCAAATATGTTAAATTGACACAATAAACTGATACTGGCTCGCAGCAAACTCTGGAAAAAATTGAACATTTTTACAAATATTTTCCCTACAGGTTGTTTGTTTTCCATTTTTCGTTTCTGCCAGTTCTCAGCTAAAATGTTCCAAGAGATACAGACAACCTGACTCGTTTGCGGCGTAACATCTGGACATTTGTCGTTAAAGCATTTTCTCTACAAACATCCAAACTGTTCAAATTACATTGAAATACTTACCGTATTCCTCCGATTCTAAAACCCCCTTTTCAGAACCAAAGGTGACGGAAAAGATGTGTTGGGGGGGGGGGGTATAAACGGATGTCACCGCGAAATCGAACGTCGTAGTTAATTTATGCTAATTAATGCAATGTCATGCAAATTTTATGCCAATGTTTTTTTTATTCACGCGAGCTCTGCAGACAACTCATACTTTGTGATATCGACTCACGGCCATGCTGCGTCGAAACTGGCAGTCGAAACTGTACAGTATAAATTAATGGAGATCTATACAAGTTTTGAAATTTAGCGTATTTGCCATACCATCTTTTGCCAAATAATACGATAGCAATAAATGTTCGTATTTCATGTATAGATAATCACCACGATACTTCGTTGCAACAAGTACGCTCCCCAGCAGCTAGCTCCCCATAGCATGGCCGCAAAGGTCAGACAATGAGTAAAGGGAAAGTCCCTAAAGTTCCGCTGGCTGTGATTGGTCAATTCACGCAATTGGTCAAAGGTGTTAGTGCATGAGGTCAGGGTAAAGTTCTGTTCAGCACATGCATGTGATGGTGTCCGTCCGATGTTTTCTATTCAGAAAATGAATTTTCTATTCTGTCTATTTACGATTTTCAATTAGCGTACTCCTTACACTTGGCGCACCAATTATTGGAACACCAAATTAGGTAATTACCCAGCAACTTGGCTGAGTAATTTGCTATTTGACCTGGCGTTTTCCTAAACGAGAGTCTGATTTATAGGCAGCTCCTCCACTGAGTAAACTGATATGCCTACACTGGAAAACGTATTTTCGACTGGCAGCTACCAGTACATGTGGTTGATGGGAGAGTTTTGAAGGGGGGGAATAAAATGTTGTAAAGTGTAAAACATGATTTGCTGCTGTCATTTTGTGTCCTGTCGTTGTATATATGCATATGCAAGCCCTGACAGAAAACTGGAGTGAACTTGAAAAAGACGAAACACTAAAAAAACTGTTCCAAAACCAACCAATAATCGCATATAGAAGGAACAGAAATATAGGCGACACACTTATAAGCGCCAGACTTCACAAAAACTACTATAGCTCAAACCAAGTTTTTTTACATCCATGCTCAAACTCAGGTTCACACGAACGTACACAAACACAACAAGATCAAACAGTAGACATTCTAGCTTCCCTACCGAACGTAAGTGGAACAACATATTACCAAATAAAAACAATCAACCATTCAAAACGTCTCACCAATCAAGAATGAATTTTAAGCGACTGATGAAGAAAACTCTGTTTTCGAAGCGTAGCGCCAAAGGATCGCAGTGTCATAGAAGTCTCTCCGCTCCAGTGCGGATTAACACAAGACACGTAGAGTACGGGTACGTCTCGCCATGGCTAAGCAACATTTTACATAAAACAGCCAAACATGATATACACCACCGTCCCTCCACCTACACTTATATTATACACAATATCATACACAAAACGCAAACGGTTGTGTAAACGGTCAACCTGAAAGAACTCTCCTCTCCCTACATCCTACAGGAAAAAATAATTGCTGCGAGCCCCCTCAGCACAGCAAAAGTTTATCATACATGTAGTCTTCACCCCTCTAAAAAAAGCAGGACCAAACTGTCCTTTCCCATGCAACAAAGCAGTTTTTCCTCCCCTTCCTTCCCTGTGACAAACCCTCACAAACAACAACACTCTTCTCCCTGCCTAGATGTACCTACAGGACTCTTTCAATAAATTGCTAGCAGAGCAAAGAATGAAAATTTTCCTGCCTGCAACAGTGCTTGTGATGAAACATGTCTCTACCGGATTTATCATGCATGCTGATAAAAATGTATGAAAACAAATCACCTGACCGTCAAGAAATTGTTCATAGAATCCTATCTATGCGTACAGTTCCATCAGCTGCCCATGAACCTTTCATCACTGAAATGTTTGGTGCAGTTTAACTGTCGTATGACTAATCTTGGAGCTCCACTCAAGGAAATGGGGGCTAGAAAAGGTCTACCCAGACACACCATGAGATTTAGATAATAATTAACCAAAATCAGCCGTAATTGAGTGGCCACATTTTTATACCTTACAGAGCTGGTTGACTTTGATTGTGTATATAAGTGAAGCCTTTTGTTTATTAAAAGTTGTAACAGAGTTATGACACTATCATTGCTCACGGTTAATTTCAGGAACACAGCAGAACTTGCTTTCATAGGAAAAACAGACATGCATGGCCGCCTGACTCAGTGTATTGACCTTTCTGAGAAAGACGTTAGCTCTTCTAAGTATTGCTGTCGCCATGGAAACTGGGCTTGCCCACACAGCGGAAGGCTGCTTACTATCTGATCTGTGCTGCGCTTTAGAAAGAAGTAAACAGGAAAACAATAAAACTGCTAACTTAAGATAAAATAAATTCTGAATTCAATAAATTTATACAGAGGTTTTTACATTCCAAGTTGCATAAAATGTTGAAACTGATTAAAGCACTCTTTGTGCCGACGGAGACTGGACACACTATATGTAAAACAATTATTTCCCTTGCTCTCAAATCGTGACCAAATGATTTTACCTGTGAAGGTCACAGCTCGGGTTTTTTGTTTATCAGAGGGAGAATAACCTCCTCAATCATCTTTGATTGCATTTTTTGTGAGGAATTTACAATCTTTCAAACATTTATAGTTGGATTGTGGTCACGGGTTGGGCCATCAAGAGCAACTGTTTGACAGTATGCCAAAATCATTTGTAAATTCAGCGACGTCTTCACATCCAGCACTGCTTCGCAACATCTATAGATGACAGGTTGAAAGACAAGTTTTGCTGTTTGTGCTCATTTTGTTTCTGTATGACGGAAACTGAAGTCCAGCGAACCTGTCTTTAACTAGTTGGTCAGACGACTGTCTTTCTATGATGGCTAAGGTTTACAGAGCAAAGTACAGTTAAAAGTGTGCAATAACATTTGTAAGTGTAAACCTTAAAGAGCTGTTACCAGTTGTCTGCAGTATACATGTAATTGATGCAAGCCTTAATAATTCAACAGAGTTTCATGATGTGTTATTAATGGGCCACTCAGCTGCATGTGTCCTCCTGATCGAGGGAGATGAAAGGTCAATCGGGGCAGGACCTACACAACATAAGTTATTTCGAGTGGTTCGGGTAATTCAAGCGACACTGGGACAACTCTACAGTTTTTTTCACAGCAACCTAAACAAAAAGTACCAAGTCTAAACTTTAAAAAAAAATCAACTCAGTAGATTTCACAGAGGAAGTGTTATTATTCACAGGAGCCCCAAACATGGGAATTCTTACACTTTGTGGTGATAAAAAAGAATAAATGAAAAAACAAACAAACAAATAAATAAATAAATAAATAAATAAATAAATAAATAAAAAATAAAAAGACATGATTTCTTAAGCATGAGCCCCTGGCTTACTGCCAATGTACTGTATATAAACTGACATGTATATGTTATTCCCATTCAAGGATATTGCATTGTGATACAAAGATACAGTGAGCAGAATTGATAGGATAAGGCCATTCACCCTTTGATGATGATACGTCTATGGGGAAATGATTCAAGTGTTTTAAAGGGCCTGTAGCAGTAACTTCTGAAGACTTTTTCATGATTTTTGTTTTGTATGTCAATTACTGCCTCTTGCTCTACTCACAAAATTACATTGAAACACCCGTTGGTTAAACTGCCAACACAATATCCATACATGTAAAATGCATTTTATTATAATTATAATTGAATTCTAGTCCGGAGTAGCATTCACTTGTCCACAATTACAATGATTTTACACATGTACAGGCTGCGTTGACAAGCTGAATACTATGTATCTCAATTTACTTTGGGGAATAGAACAAGAAACTGTACTAGCTGATGTTAAAAACAAAAGAAATTACAGCTATTGGCCCTTTAAAAACGACACAAATTACATGTAGACCTGGGTGGTACAAGCAACGTTGGACATGTTCTGAGCTTAAGCGGCTATCCCTTTTGATGTTTTTTCAATCTTTTTAATCTGTTTGTAAGTCATTTCTGTGGTGACTGGCATAAAGCAATGCAAATTTTCTTTTCAAGTGGATATTTCACTGTGATTTTGAGTTTTAAAAAAAATCTGTGTCTATCCTACAGATGTTCTTCTGGCCATTATGGCATTTTTGTAGGACACTATTCCCTTGGCGCTCTTCTTTTTTCTTTCATTTGCTGTAATGATGACGCCATGATACTGTTGTTACCATCCCCTGGGCACACATTTCAGCAACACCTGCCTAACTAATTATACCAGGAGGCATTGGGCAAATGTGTCGTTCGTAGAAATCATCTGGATAGCGGTTTGGAGAAGATACAGCCTTACGGTAGTGTTTTATATAACCAACACACTGTTTTTAAAGCAATATTTCTTATCAAAATTGACATGACAATCCCTTCATACTACATAATTTCAAAAAGGAGAGAAACTAAAGTTAAGTATAGTAGCAATAGTTCACTCAAAGGATGATGGCAGAATATATTTGTGGTAGAAAACTTCAACTTTGGTATTAATGATAAAAATAATGCAAGTCAAAATCTTGATACTACTTTATGAAATTAAATAACTCATTTGAAACCAGACTATATGTGGAAAACAGATAATTTTGTTTTGCTTTATCTATTCACATTCTTAAATGGCAGGGGTTGAAAGACTGACATTCACAACGGAAGTGATTAAAATCATGATAAGCAAAATTGAAATGATCCTTATTCAAAATTTAAGCACTTTTTTACCAAATAATGTTGTTGTTTAATTTGTTATATAGTATTAAAAAAAACCAAAATATGGACATTTCAAAAAATGAGACCCAGCCAGTGTGGTGTTAAATGTTTTTAAAATGTTGAACATGGGAGAAAAAGCCCGGAAATCGGATGATTTTACACACTGTAAAATAGCGACACTGTTTCCTCGCGCCCATAGCACTGATAGCAGTAGCCTATGTAATGGCATATGTGTATGAGTACGAGTGTGTCGAAATCATACCCCCTCATTTTGCTGCAGTTCCGTAGCCCACAACTTTCCTCGATGAGTGTGTGGACAAAGGTGGGTCCACTTTTCCGTCCACACGTCGCAAATCGTGTAACGTTGTTGCCCACGGAACTGCAGCAAAATGACGGGGTATGATTTCGACACACTCGTACTCATACACATATGCCATTACATAGGCTACTGCTATGGACGCAAGGAAACCGTGTGGCTATTTCTACACAAGAATTCGATTTTCTTCTGATTAGAACGGAATCGGCCAACGAAACTTGATCTGAGTATTCTCGAGACATTTTGTCATTGGATGGGGCATATTTGAAGTATAGACTTTCATCTGATAAGTAGTTTATCGGTGAAAAATCACTTACCGGGCGCCGAGTTTCTGTCATCATCAGACGTAGCCACCTTGAAAACACGTCCTGATGTGGCCAATGAGCACTATTTTAGTGGTCTACCGTGTGGTTCTACATGGTCCGCTGAGGGATCTAGTTGTGAACCGCGGGATTTTTCCGGTCCACGGTTGGTTTTCAGTGGTCAACAGGGTGGTTTCTATTCCCTACCCCTATTTCATTCCTACCCCTGACATAGCTGCAATGATATAACTATGTAGCTGAGGTCACTGGCTAGACTGTTGTATGTGACTCTGCTGCTACAAGGCCATATCAATGTGATGCAGTTCTGCGTCGCTCTCCAGTTGTTGGGTATGGGCGACACAAGATTCTCTGCTTGGATAGACAAATATAAAAAAACATCTGAAGCCCAAATTACTATAATTATCAAATGTTCTTCTCAATTAAAAGTGCAAATGATTCACCAAAATTGTCAGTTCAGCTTCAATCTTGGTGGCAGATTAGCTCCAAATGTCTGTTTACTTTGGCATGAGATGTTTTTATTTGTGTATCCAAGCAGAGCATTGCCATAACATTTTTCACAGGTGGCATAGCCAAAAAATAAAAAATAAAAACAAAACAAAACAAAAACTTGTGGTTCAAAATACAGATGATGGGTTGGGAATATGTTGTTTTTGAAATAACTCTGTAGTTTTCTTGTACGTACACAAGCATATAAAACACCGTCGTTTGGCCCAAGCAAACAGGTATCACTTGAGACATCACTGATGAACGCAAGACCCAGCTAGTGTTTTTTATTCCAACCAGGAATATTGTTCACTTCTAAATTTATTTATCAACGAGAAAAAAAAAGAAAATTATACCATACATGAACCTCATTAGCATTTATTGTCAAAAACTTTTCTCATGTGAGATATGGACTTCAAGGCACAGTAAGTGTGTAGTACACAATGTACTGTGTAATCATTTACGGGATTTCAAGGTTCTATTCTCTGGGATATAGTTTGGATGTATTATTTACCAAGGACTTTTGAACGACCATATACTGACATGCAAATTATCTTTCTTGACAATTCTTTTCCAGAATATGCTCTTGGTAAATGGCATTGAGAGAGGAATTTGTCACGCAATTAAAGGAAATTGGTAAAAATTCCTTCAACTTGCAGTTGTTCAACCCTTACAAACTTTGGTTCATTTACCTCATTTTGCATGCTACACTGACAACAACGGGGAAAACAGGATGATATAGTTCTGTCCACTTGAAACTTAATTACACTGATGTTGTTCCATCAAAGTCATTTCAAGATCCTGCTTGATTTTTGCAACTGTAAGTAAGGGTGTAATAAATGCCTCAGTTTGAAAGTTTTGCTGAACATTTCCTCATGAAATTTTGAAACCATTTCCTCTTATCATCAATAAATTCAAAGGTGAACACACAAATTTAGAGATTTAATAGCGAACAAACTACCTGAAATACGGTATACCAATATCTGAAAATCAAAATGGCTACTATACTATGTGTGAACTTGATTTCCACTAAAATAGGCAATAAAAATTTAATTTTCTGAACAGGCTTTAGGATGAGTCCACAAAAGCATTAGATGCAGAAAGCATTGTAAAACTTTGAAAGTCCAAATATTTGTCTTTATTTAACAGCTTATATCAGAATCAAACCCCATTGTACTATGACCGTGTGTAAAACTATATATAAAAACTCTCTAACAGTGGGTACTGGTACAAAAAAGAGCCAATATAGTAATTACTTTTTTATTTATAACATTTATCTTATTTATAACGTTTATTTTCATTTATAACATCTCTTTTATTTATGACGTGTCGTTACAATGCTGTCGTTTGCGATAAGAGCCAAAACTGCATGGAATTTTTCCCCGCAAGACTGAAAGTGTTTTTTTTTTCAAAACAGTGTATCAAAGTGAAACTGTTGGAATTGCGCACTGGCAATAAATTGACTCTTTTGTTCGGAGTGCAGCGTTTATTGCCGTTTTAACCATTGCATTTTGTAAAATCCATTTTTAGAATATGACACTCTTAATTGAATACTATCATAAAGATTTTGTAACAATGTACATTGTAGCAGTGTGAAACATTATAACATTTACAACGGTAATAAAGCGATGAATATCGTAACTCGGTCCTAGGAAATTATTTTACTGCTGGCTCTACTTGCAGCTAGCTCCAACGTTGTTGAGTAAACAGTACAGTGCTATATCCAATTCTAGTTAAAACTCTAATTTTTCCCTTCTAAATGATTTCACAATGGCCGGTATGTTTTGAAGCAGTATATATATAAACACCCTAATTATTTTTATAAACTCTCAGCAATAATGCGAAGACTATTTTTTGCACAGTGTAGCTGATGTTCTGCAGTCAGGAGGTCACCATTGCATACGTGAAGCCTCTGGCATACTAAAAATCCGAAACCTTTCCAACGGATTCACAGAAGAATAATGCGGAAAGGTGATTTCAAATGGATTACATGTAGCTCCGATCGACATGTGTCTGGATATACAATGCAGAAAAATCACCATGTAATAAAGGGAAAGCGGCTGCACACATCGCCTACACTATTTTTTCGTTCTCTGTGTTTGTGTTTGATTTTGTGTGTTTGGCTATTGGTGTAGATATAAGCCATGGCGAGACGTAGCCGTAATCTGGCTGTCGAATGACAGGGTGATCCTTTGACGCTACGTTTCGAAACCAGTGCGTGGTTTCTTCCTCAGTCGCTTTTCTTTGGAGATTGCTCTCCTTAGATTAATGTTTCACTGTTCGTGGTTAAATTATTGTCAGTGTTTTGTTCGTCTTGCAAGGAGGCTAGAATACTTATGTTTGGGTCAGTTTGTTGTGTTGCATTTTGTTCGGTCGTTTCTCTAAGATTGTGTACTTGTGCATTTATGAGTGTGTCGCCAATGTTTGGATTTCTTTTGTAAGCCATGATCGGTTTCATCGTGAATAAATTATTTAGTGTTTGGTTTTTTTCTATTTCTTCCCAGTTCTTCAGGAGTGCTTGTTTGATGTCTTTTGTTTTGATGTGTGGACTTTATTTGGTAGCAAATATCAATTTATTTGTGTTGTTGTTGTGCGTTTGTTTGTGATTTAAATGTGTTCTTCGTGTAGCGTAATTTGTTTCCGCATTGATGTTTGATATTTCTTGTTGTGGATATTCTCGCAGTAATAGCTTTTCATTAAATGTTTTGAATTTGTTGTTGAAGTCTTCTTCATTGTTACATGTCCTCATGTACCTTAATGTTTCGCCTTTGATTAGGCCCTTGAAGGTTGATTTTGGATGACATGATTTTCTATGTAGGAACTGGAATGTATCTGTTGGTTTTGTGTGTGTTCTGGTGTCTGGTATGTTTCCCTTGTTGTGTCGTTGACCTTTGTAAATGACTAGGTCAAGATATGTTATTTCGTGTGAGGAACTTTCATATGAAAATTTGAAAGTGGGATGCATTTTGTTAATTAGTGTAATGAATTCGTGGAGTTCGTGTTCAGTTCAAATGAAGATTAGGAAAATGTCGTCTCTGAATCTGCACCATAGTGATATTTTTGTTGTGTGTTGATGTATGATTTTCAGTTCTAATTCGTGAAATGTGATGTCAGCAATATTGGGCGACGATGGGGAACCCATTGCGCATCCACATGTCTGTTTGTAGAATTCGTTGTTAAATTCGAATGTGTTGTTTTTCAAAATAATGTTTAGCATAGCTAACATGTATTCTGTTGGTGGTTTATGGATATTTGTTTGTTCATTGTTTGTTTGCGTTGCGTTGTTTAATGCTTTGCCGATCGCCTGTATGGCGTCATCGTGTTGTGTGTTTGTGTACATAGAGACTACGTCTAATGTGACTAGGATGGCATTGTTCGGAGCCTGGATTGAGTCCATTTTCCGGATGAAATCTGTAGTGTCTTTTATGTATGTCGGTTGTTTTTCCACTATTTGTTTGAGGAAGTGGTCCAGGAATTCCAATATGTGAAAGGTTGGACTTGAGCAACCGCTTATAATCGGGTGACCTACGAATTTTGTGTCCGTTGGTTGCGCTTTATGTAATTTTGGTAGAACATACCAGCGTGGTGTTCGCGTATTTGTGTAGAATGGATCTATGTATTTATAAGTGTGGAGGTCGATGTGTTTTTTGTTGTACATTTCTGTCGTTAGTTGGTGTATTTTTTCCATTGTTTGTTTTGTGTCGTCTGTTGCTAGTTTTGTGTAGTAGTTGGAGTCGCCGAGTTGTCGTTCACACTCTCTTATGTAATCTATTGTGTTCATGACTGCTGTCCCGCGTCCCTTATCAAATGGTTTGATAGTGAGATTCGTGTTCTTCAATAGTGTTTTAATTGCTATGCGTTCGGCACGTGTCATGTTGTTTTTTGTGTTGTGAAATGGGATTTCAACTTGCGCTAGTTCAGTAGCTTCTAGGTAATTTTCCAAGTTTGTGTTATCAGTTGCGGGTGGGACCCATGTTGATTTGTGTTTGAATTGATGTTTCTTGGTTTGTCTGTGGCGCATGATGTATTGGAGTCGCATTCTGCGAATGTATTTATTTGCGTCTTTCAACAGATTGAATCTTTTTGGGCGTTTTGGTGTTGGAATAAATTTGAGCCCTTTGCTTAGTGCATTTATTTCTGTGTTTGTTAATTTGTGTGATGACAGGTTTTTAATGAATCGGAGATTGTTGTTGGAATTTGTTTGTTTTTTTGTTTAATTATGGTTCGGCGTTTTGTTGTGTTCCTTGATTTGTGTTGTTTCGTGTGTCTAGTTTTCTTGCTTTTGTTGTATTTTCTATTTTTGTGTTTCATTGTGCGTTTTTGTCATTGTATATGCTTAACTATAGTGTTACGGTAGTTCTCTTTTTTGAGAGATTGGTGGCCTTGAGAAAGGCCGTTTGGTTTGGTTTTGTTGATTTGAGTTTATCTACGCCGCTATGGACGTCTTTGATGTTTCTGTTTTGGTGTTTGTTGTTTTGCCTTCTTCTTGGCTGTTTCTGTTAGTCGGTTGAGCAGGCGTTTCGCGTCTGTTTTGTTCGTTTGGTGTGTTAGATCTTCTATCTCTTGTTTCAAGTTGTTGATATATGCTTCGATGCTCTTCTGATGTGCGGAGAGTTGTAATGGCAAGTAATTAGAGAGAACTGTGACAAACTGGTTGCCACAGTGTCTCTCTAGTTCTTGCCACTTGCTGATGAATTCGCTTGTTGGCTTAGGTCCCGGTAGAAATGCCTTCAGATGTATCTGAAGGCTTCTAGGGACCCTTGCCGTGTGTTGAAATCGTGTGATTGTTTCTTGCTGACGTCGGATGGCTTGTTCGGTGTTATATAGTGACTGGGTGTGGCTTCTGGATCTTCTAATCTTGTTGAGAATGTTGTTGTCGGACGCTTGTTGTGGCTCTGATGTGGCTGATTTGGAGAAGGTGAGGTCAAATTCTGTAAGTTTCTGGACTGGATCGGGTTGCCCTGGTGTAATGTTGTCTTCATCTGACGATGTTTTACTGATAAATTCGAAGTCATTCATGGTGTACGTCGATTGATGTGTTGTTTAGAGTGGTTTGTCTTTTTATAACATGGTTGTGTTGGATACGTATTCGTGGATATGTGTTCGATTATTTTCAAAGAATGATGTCATATTTCTAATTACAAACAATACATTGTACTTTCCACTTGATGTTCTTCTGAAATTCTGTACTTTCCTTGTGTATGTTGTGTAAATGTAATTTTTGTATTCTATCTATATTTGAGACACCTCTTATAAGGCTTGAGGGCAAGCCTTTGTGGGAGAAAGAACGATGTCATGTTTCTATAATTTGAACCGGTTACTGTAAATCTTCATTCTAGTAATTCGCTAAATTTCAACATCTCGCCACTTGGGCTTGAATTCCCACGATTTGCCGGAGGTGTAATTCTTCAAAATTGGCGGCAAATTTACATTTTCAAGTCTCTTCTGTTTAAATTTAATGGCAGCGCCATTCCAGGCACCCGCATGTCTCGTGAATTCCTATAATTATGCATGAAATGTCTCACGCAAGGTTGGACAATAGAAAGACAATAGTCGAACTTTTATCAAAACTGTAGCTGTTAAGTATCGCTTTTCATATTTTCACAGCTTGGATTTAAAACAATAGTGTTGTGACATGTCTCATACATACTACGTATTAATCATTGTGAAACTAGCACAGGCAAGTTTTCTTGTCGACAAAATATTGTAAATTTGACAGTCGGACTTTGTGGGCCTTGGAGTGAGCATATCTCCAGGCTCTCGGAGCTAAGAGTTGCCCCAGGCAGCCATCACGCTGACCTGGGGGAATAAAGTTTCGAGCGCAACGTTAATTCCTGTGTCGCCAGTTACTCCATCTAGGCGTACTGTGGTCCCAAGTTCCCTTTAATCCTGATTCCGAATTGCAAGAACATTTCTTTACAATTTGATACATATCATAGTCAAACGTATTAAAATAAAATAAAATAAACTATATCAAGAAGAAACCTGTGCTAAGACCAAGACACCTCTACCCCTTCCCCTTACCCTGGGAACGGACATTTCTACAACCCCCTATGATCACAGCTATCAAATGCTCTGATATTGCTGTACATCATATCAAGTGTATCAAAACTTGCAACCATAATTCGATTGTAAAAGTTATCCAACATTAGATATGATTTACTTACCTTAAGTTCATGTGCATTTCTTGTGTTCAGAGAAAATATTTCGTTCTCTAATTGTTTATTTAGGCACCCTATTTATTTGTCTGTTTATTTATCGAAATTTTTACTTTTCTAGTCTTGGGACACAATGTCCCCACCTTCGTGAAAGCTGGCTACAAGTCTGCCCATAGCCTACAGCCCCAACACGGGGAACACGCAACTCTCTTCACCTACACGCCTTTCGATAAATTTTCACGTAGTAGATGCAGTTTCATCGACATGCAGCGCAATGTTTAGTCACGGTCCCTCCTTTGGTGGAGGGACTGTGGTTTAGTAAGCCCGATCTCCATTGGCCCGATCGTGATTTTGTGCTATACCAATGCACATCGTTGGGGGCGAACCCGTCCCTCAGAGTCCAGTTTTTAACTCTCTGTCAGACAGGGGACGTTCCCTCAGAGTCACATATTTTACACAGTGCGGGACGTCCCTCAGAGTGCCCTAAATTACAGTTTGCGTGTCCCGCACTTTGTCCCTCATTCCTCTAGCTGTTTTTGATACCTCGGAATACCTGCAACAGCTGTACACCTAATGCTGGACTCAGAAACTCAAAGCCCAGCAAATCCTGGACAGAGATATTAAATTTAATCCACTGGCAGATTAAAATAGTATACGGAAAGAAAGGCATCCTAAATGCGTTTGTTTGTTTTTTATTATTTTGTGATGTCTGAAACAACTTGATAAAATATTTGAATTTAAACGCAGAGCGGCGTCTGGATCGTGACAAAGATCAAAACACCTGGCATATTTAAAGCACATTTTGATTTTTGCAATGAGTGGGGAGAGAAACAAAATAAAAGGGAGTTCCAATCATGTCGTTCAAGCAGAAGGACATACCCGGGCAAAGATGCAACTACAGTCATCCTTGCACGGTTTGGCACACCGATGCATGCACTCAGTTTCATTTGTGTTGCAACATTTGTAGATTAATTAGCACGTCAGCCATGTATACCACAGTATATACATATTGACTGGCCATTAGGGCAACAGCATACGTTCAATGCACCTTTGATTATCGTTTCCGTTCGTTTCGAGTCCTTGTTGGAAACCAGGGCATGACTCACAGGCCCGAGGGGTTAGAGACGTATGCTGTTGCCCGCATGGCCAGTCAATATGTGTTTTATAACTCACCTCATCCGTAGCCTTGCATGAGAACGTACTATACACAAAACTTGTCGCATGAAGGATGAAATATGTTGAAGTGGTTCGGCAAAAAAAAAAAAACGTTTTTCCCGACAGGGTCGCAATACTTCTGCAAAACGTTCAATGCACCTTTGATTATCGTTTCCATTCGTTTCGAGTCCTTGTTGGAAACCAGGACATTCAGTTCTTCTTCAGAAAGTCTGATAAACCGAGAAATTTCTCGACTATCGTTTCGCTCGTCCGCAGACGACATCTTTGTTTACATTCCAGTTCGCGCATGCGCCAATGTTTTTTTGACGTCAGCGGGCATAATTTTTCGGAACTAATGCCTGGCAGGCAACAGTTCCGACAAATGATGCCCGATGACGTCGTTTACGTGGATCAGCACAAAAAGAACGCATCCCACGTGACTATCAATTGGCGAATTAGAACACAGACTGCGGATGAGGTGTGTTATAATTTCATATGTCATATTAGGATGTGACTAATATGCGCTTCTGTATACTTTATCATCAAGAACAACTTGACTGATTTCCGGGGAAGTGGGGGGAGGGTATTTTTACAGCTGATTCATCAAATATTTCATTCGACTTGATCCTTTTTCAGTGCCATGGGGTTTAACTTTACATTTATCTACATTGTCTCATTTTTCATAAACTTGAAGACTAAACTGTAACCTTGACTTCGATATGACAGTCTGATTCAGTTGTTGAACAAATATTTTCTCTTTTTTCCACCAAGAGAACTTAGAAGTGTTCCCTCAAACTTTTTTAAAAATTTCTAATCTCTTGGAGTCAATTTGAAGAACTTCTTTAAATTTCCTCACGTAAGCCAAACATAGATGCATGCATGTACAATTTTTAAGTCACACAGAACACCCAGCCTGAGTAAGTGGCGCATCAAATCCTCTCAGAAGTCACATTGCCGACAATGGCATTGGTTATATTTCACAATCTGTAAGTAATGTAGACATTCATTGAATGTTGACCTGGTACCAAACAAAACGTTTCACTGCAAACCCTCCTATGTACAAAAGTCAAGTGACCTAGCTGCACATACTGACTGATAAATTCCTGTCGTCAGTAATAGTCGCACCAGCGGCTTACTGACTACGCATGCGCTTATTCATAATATACTATGCGAGTAACCGGAAGTGTACCCTTCTTTCTCTTCTTGGGCGCCGCCATGTTTTTTTTTGAGTACTCGTAAATAAACAAATACGAAACAAATTACTATGATATAACATGCCTTTTATAAAATATACCTCTTTTATTAGCCAGTAAATGTTATTATACACCTTGTCGCTGATACAAAGTATCGTTGATATAGATAAACGGAGAAAACTGTCGTGCATATGAACGGGGGCATACGCAAAGAATGCTGGGATTGAATTATAGAAGAGCGCCCCCTGTGTCAATAATTAGATTCAAAAATTGCCAGTTTTCGCGGAACGCTATAGTTTTCAGCTTGCAAGTGGAAGGTGGGCAGTGCGGTTACCATTGCAATGATAATGATTGCATAATACGTCCCTTGTTTAACGCCATAGGCTGTTATCATTGTAAAAATTGCCAATTTTTGTCCAAAATTTTTACACGCTACAGAAAATCTATACCTGCCCTGCTGCAGGGTTTGACGTCGTGTAAGTACGTGAACTGCTTTCATCAGAGGGAAACTGGGCATAGTTGTCATATAAACGTTTATGAAGTAACAATTACAGTTTATCATGAATCAATACAAATAACATTGCCAATCTTTAACCCCTGGCGCGACACCAAGGGCTGAGCCCTATATAATATTAGTCGCGCCTGCGGCTTACTGACTACGCATGCGCTTATTCATAATATACTATGCGAGTAACCGGAAGTGTACCCTTCTTTCACGGGCGCCGCCATGTTTTGTTTTTTTTTGAGTACTCGTAAATAAACAAAAACGAAACAAATTACTATTATATAACATGCCTTTTATAAAATATACCTCTTTTATTAGCCAGTAAACGTTATTATGCACATTTTCGCTGATACAAAATATCGTTAATATAGATAAAGGGAGAAAACTGTCGTGTATATGAACGGGAGCATACGCAAAGAATGCTGGGATTGAATTATAGAAGAGCGCCCCCTGTGTCAATAATTAGATTCAAAAATTGCCAGTTTTTAGACGGAACGCCACAGTTTTCAGCTTGCAAGTGGAAGGTGGGCAGTGCGGTTACCATTGCAATGATAATGATTGCATAATACGTCCCTTGTTTATCGCTGTTATCATTGTAAAAATTGCCAATTTTTGTCCAAAATTTTTACACGCTACAGAAAATCTATACCTGCCCTGCTCCAGGGTTTGACGTCGTGTACGTACGTGAACTGCTTTCGTCAGAGGGAAACTGGGCATACCGGTAGTTGTCATATAAACGTTTATGAAGTAACAATTACAGTTTATCATGAATCAATACAAATAACATTGCCAATCTTTAATAACCCCTGGCGCGACACCAAGGGCTGAGCCCTATATAATATTACTTATTATTACATATGTACCACAGTTTACTTGCATCGAAGCGCGCGCGTACTACCGGTATTTGCACTGCAGTGCAATACCAAAAACATTATGCCATTCCTTTATGTTAATGAGTATTTACCAATCTTGACCCGGAACTATTTATGTTTGTAAACACAAAAAATGTCGTCTACAAGATTTCGTTTCACCTTGGTTCGATGCTCGTCATAGTAAAATACACGACATTACCGATTAAAAACTACGACAAAGAAAATTGCATGTACTTATTATAGTGTGAGGATGATTTTTATTATCTGCAAGAGCAGTTTGTTTGTCAGCGAAGCCAAAAACAACGGGCGACGTCCTTTTCTAGCTCCATAAATGCACGGTGGCCGCCATACCACGGTGGCCATCATACATCGAAACACACGTAACTGCGGGCGCAGCGGAGCCAATTAAACAGTTAATATTTTCAGAGACGTTTTTTGCCAGTAGTTTTCTCACCGGACATTTCCTGTTTACAATAAAAAGTCACTTTTACATGCAGTTTATTCTGTGCTTGTGTGTCCTACACGCTTTGATAACAGAGACTGAGTGAGCGCTTGTATGCCACGGTGAATACTGAAATTTGATCGTTCGACAAGTTACGTTTGCCGTATCTTACGCTTAAATTTCCCGTAAAAATCTTCGAACTGTTATTTGTATCAATCATTTAGAGGAATTTCGAGCTCAAAATGTGAAACAATCAAAAGCGTTCCACGTTCAAAGTTCTCTTCTTTGGGCTATCTATAGCTACGTATGTGTGAGCGATCGCAAGCACAGTTCAAGCTCTCCGACGTTCCTCGTACGTCATCCTTGATAAACAAGTAAACAATAGTTTAGCCAATCAAACTGGAGGGTGTGGCGGCGTTGACCAATGAAAAGTGAAATCTGATTCGATGCCTCATTACAGTGATGTCAATGTTATATAACTCCGCAGGGTCGCCCTGAAACTTTGACAGATAAGTAGTACGCACGACTAATCGTCGATTCTCTCGATAAATGATGCAAATAACAGACAGAACATATGTAATAATAACAGAACCCCATGGCCTGTGAGTGCAAGCGCGCCGTACTAGCGGCGCGCTTGCACTCACAGGCCATGGGGTTCTGTCATAAAATCTTACATCCCTGACGATATAATTTTGCTAAATTCGACTGACCTCTTTTATTCGGCCCGGCCTGGCCCTGCGAATTACACAGCAGCCGCCGTGGTATGAATAAAACGGCGGCCGCTGTGTAATGAACCACAGAGAAGGGTCCGCTGACCTCCCTCCGAGCTCAGACATTATCTCCGTCCTGTGGCGGAGCAGGTCAAAAATTTGCATAGTTCATTGCGCATGCAAGGTAGACATTAGCAATATGACGATCTATGTAAGACGCAGTCTTGGCAATCTGACAAGCCAATTAAAACTGTGTGGGGACTCTTGTAGTAACACAAATAAATGTTATTCACTGTCCAATCTGCCCGGCCTACGATTTTCGGCCAAACAGGCTACAAAAAGTCAGAAGCCTACTCGTCGCCAGTCATTTGCAACACCTGATAGAGGACGCTACGGACTGAGATAGATTTGAAATTTCTTATCATGGACATAGTTTTAACGATAGTGCTGTTTGCTTCGAGCTGGGAAATTTTAAAAGTTTCGTCATATGCACAGCGTGTTGGATATTGCATTTTGTTGGAAACTCAGCGGGTTTTTTTTTCTTAAATGTTGACTATAGATGGAGACTCGAGCATATTGGACGATACTACGGACTAAGCTTGATTGGTTATTTCTTGACGTGGACGGAATTTTAATCTTACTGCAGTTTGCTCCGAGCTGAGACATTTTGATAATTAAGACACATAGCGTGTCCGATATTCTGGCAAAGAGATGACATTTTTCGTAAGCATGGACTTTAGATATTATTAATATCATTAATCTTTATTTAAACTCCATAACTCCATAGATGAAACACCTCTTTTCATGGAGGTCGAATAGACAAAAGAAAATCATATTACAACACCCAACTTGAAAACACGAAAAACACAGAAGTATAAATATCAAAAAAACTACGAAGAAGCATCAGACAAGTAAATAGAATACAGAAAGTTGTTACAAGATTTCTTAAAGTTATGATTGATTTGGGGAGATTGTTATATTCATCCACACCCGTAACAGACAAGGTGTTTTGATAAAGAAGTGTACGTGCTTTTGGAACTTTAAGGAGGTTCTGATTAAAAGAACGAAGTGATCTGGAAGGGATATACGGTAATTATTGAACATACTGGCTACAAATTCAGGGGTTAGATTGTGAGTTGCTCTGTAAATTTGGGCCAAGATATAGTCCTGAGATTATTGTGGATGCAACCTAACGTGAGTGATTGGTCATTTTTTGGCGTGGACGGAGTTTTAACGTTAGTGCAGTATGCTCTGAACTGAGACATTATAACCGTTTCGTCATATACACAGCGTATAGGATCATGCACATTGCTGCCAATTATTGACTTTTCGTATCCATGGCCTTAAGATAGAGTTATGAGCTTATAGGAGGATACAACAAACTGAGATAGATTTTAAATTTCGAAGCCTGGATGTAGTTTAAAAGTCTCGTCATATAGGCCTACACAGCGTATTGTATATTGCAGTTTGTTAGAAACTTAGCGTATTTTCTTAAAATATTTACTATAGATAGAGTGTCGAGCAAATTGGAGGATGCTACGAACTGAGATAGATTTGAATTTTCTTTCATGGAAATATTTTTAACGTTAGTGCGGTTTGCTCCGAGATGAGACATTTTAAAAGTTTTGTCATATACACAGCGTATTGGATATCGGGGTCTGTTGGAAACTCGGCGTTTTTTTTCTTAAATGTTGACTATAGATGGAGACTCGAGCATATTGGAGGATGCGACGGACTGAGATTGATTGGTAATTTCTTGACATGGACGGAGTTTTACATTAGTGCAGTTTGCTCCGAGCTGAGACATTTTGGTAAATGTATGTATTACACATAGCATGTCGGATATTGTGGCAAAGTGATTAAATTTTTCGTAAGCATGGACTTTAGATATAGTCCTGAGATTATTGTGGATGCAACCAAACGTGCATTGGGTGATTTGTCAATTTTTTTGGCCTGGATGGATCGAGTTTTAACAGTTTTGACGTTAGTGCAGTATGCTCCGAGCTGAGACATTATAACCGTTTCGTCATATACACAGCGTATTGGATCTTGCACAGTGCTGCCATAATGGTTGACTTTTCGTATCACTGGCCTTTAGAGAGAGTTGTGAGCTTATTGGAGGATATAACGGACTGAGATAGATTTTAAATTTCGAAGCCTGGACGTAGTTTTATCTGCAGTTTGCTCCGACTCGGAGCTTAGACATTTTAACTCGTCCTAGGCCTATACAGTGTATTGGATTTTGCAGTTTGTTGGAAACTTAGCATTTTTCTTAAATGTTGACTATAGATAGGGTGCCGAGCATATTGGATGGTGCTACTTACTGACTCGGAGAGATATAGTAATTTCTGAACATGGATTGAGTTTTAACGTTATATCGTGCAGTTTGTTCCGAGATGAGACATTTTGACC
>LD348093.1:424-10525 GCA_001465055.1 Ptychodera flava
ATCACAGCGCTGTATCTGAACTGAACTCCATCTTGTCACTTGTTTACGCCCCTGGCTGTCCTTCAGTCTTACAAGATGTGTTCATATTAGCTATCAAACACAAGCTCTGACTGTGCATTCTGCAAAATCAAGGGTGTTTGTAGCAGACCCAGGCAAGCCTATGTGAGCCTGAGCTGGCCTGTGGCAAGCCTGTGGCCTGCCTGAGGCTTGCCTTTTGTTGCGTTAGTTCTGCCGGGTACTGTATAGCAGCTGCGGTGGCAGTGTGCTTCTGCTGCTACAATACCCCTATACGTTATAGCCTTCATCCTTTCTACAGCATTTTCCCAAAGACTTATGTTTGGCCTCAAGTCTACTGCTTGATGTAGGGGTTCTCGTGTTTAGCCCCTTTATTACATATTTTGTTCTTTCACAAATTATACATCTTTTTCTGATAGACTCCAGTATTTACATTTGTAGCATCCCTTTGTGACACCCTAGACTCAGATTGCAGTTAATAGTAGATTGAACTGAATTTTCACAGTCAAGTCTACTAAGTGTTTTCTTGTGGGAACACTTTTTCTCGGCAGTCTAGATCATACAATATGTAATACAGTTTCAAATTTGCGAATTTTGGTTGCTTTGAACAAACCTTTCCAAAAGTTGAGTTCCCGAGCTTATTAAGATTTGAGCCATAGCACCTTAAATGATATGTGGACGTAATATTTGCACATCTTTCGCCCGCTTGTTTTGATTAACATCCTCTGAAACATCCATTACGTTAGATTTAACAAATTTTTCACAAACTCAATCGAGACAATGATATTGCGGGAAAAAAGAAATGCCACTTAATCTTTTTTACTTTATTAAAATATATATTAGATTAAAGATTATTTAGGAGGTGGCTAATTGTATTTTAATCACCAAAGGTTAAGTGAATTTCCATGTCTGAAAAAATAAGTGAGTATATGACCACATAACAAATAGGATGTACAACAAATAAATCACTCCCTTGGAGTACTAGTGAAGTTTAATTTCAAGATGTTTGATTTTATTACTTAAACAACTCACTTTTCCAGTTTTATAAATCGCATGAAGCTGAATTATTTTATATGTTGATGATTTCTTTGTTATTTAATTACTCGGATATTATATGCGCATGATGTGTGCATTGTACATGCCTAGACAAAGTTCAAAACTTTCAACAAAAGGCGAATAGATAGATTCAAAAAAGGCGAACTGAAGTTGCAATTCTACTTGCTGTAGCAACGTGTGTAACATTGAAACCGACAGTCATTAAATCAGCGCAACTAACTGGACCAAGATCTTCACGACACAGCGATCATTTTGCAGGAATTAAGGAGGTTATGCAGTTTTTACCTCCGCTGTCAGTGACGTGGAGCATATCAGATAGGTGGATTGTCCGTCGTCATCCGTCATCTATCAACAATTGTTTAATTCTCTGAAACTGCTGGTCTAATTGCTTTCAATACTGATATGCAACTCATTTGGCTGAGTTCATTTAGATTTGTTCAAATCATGGTGAAATTTACATATTTATATTTTGGGGCATTCTTCCTTTTTATCAACTTTGAAATGTGTTATGTGGGTTTCTAGGGACAACCTGAGTGAGGTTTATTCAAGTTGAGAAGAAAAGTTTCGTACTTGAAATTTTTGGCCTTTTTTTCGTTTTTGTTTGAAAAACACAATTTTCTCACAATTATCTTTAAAGGTTCCTAGGTATTACTTCAGTTTCTTCAAATTTTGCTAATACTTGCATATTCATGGTAGAGATGAAAAACATGAGCCCATTATTATATAATAGTAATACATGCATTTGCACGGATGTCCTTGTTCAGTGTTCCTAAAATCAACATAAGCAAATGTATCAGTATTACAAAGTTTATTTACAAACAAAACCTGACCTTTTTTATTTTTAAGCAATACATAACAGCAGAAGTCTATCGGCTGCCAGGCTTCTTGTCAAAGCTTTTCCCATGTGACCTAAGCTCCGCCCCAGTGGAAAATAACAACCAAAAGCATTTATCTGGAGATACAGGGTAGCTCAACATGAAATCCGGAAAAAGTTATTGTATATCGGTATTTCTTGAGATCAGACTACTTGTCTACTCGTTGACAAGCTTATAATCATCTCCCACTAACTACGTTGGTACGACACAGATACTCATTTTTGATAAGTGAACAAGTTACTTCAATCATGAAAACAAAAACATAAAACTTTGCCAAATTTTGTTTTTAAACAATCAAACACACTTACGTATATTTGCCTTTTGACCTCTTTTACTGTCGATATGACTTTAGTTGACATTGCTGTGTACTTAGCACACAAAAGTTATGATTTTATAACCATTAATATACATGCAAAGGTATGTCCAATGTCGCTCTATTACTGTATCTGAAAATGCATTGATGGTTGCTATGGTGATTGCCGCCCTATCAACAAGGTATATGATAAAAAACATTAGTATTTTAAAGAGATCGCATTAGCTCTTATAGCTGACTAGATTTTCATGTTTGTACTTTTTGGTTTGGTAAAAATGTTGCAAAGCTATTTGCAAAAAATCCCACCTTAAATAATTTCTAAGTTGCTGAAGGCAATGCCTATTGACCTTGACCTACAAATCTAAAGGTCATGGGTCAATTAAGAAGCAATGCGAACTATTGATATGCATCCTTAAATCAATAAAATATCTTTTGTCGTGTCTTTGATAGTCTGTTTTACATAGTATGCTTAATTTTAATGCTTTTGAATGCTGATTCCATGACAACAATATTTACAATGAAAGCGTATTCAGCAAACTGTCCACTGAAGATTGTCTCAAAATTCAGATTTTCAGGTTTAAAAGGTTGCTTTGTTCCCCACTCGAGTCAAATGGAAGCAAATTGACAAAATTTGGGGTCTGGCTCATAGGCTACATGCATAACTGAAAACACACATATGGTTGCCTTGGTAATTACTCACTAATGACATCATCCCTGATACAAAACATACTAATTTCAAAGAGCACACATCTGTGGCTATTGTTGAGCAAGTTTTTGAGTTTCTATTATATGTTATGTAAACGTAGCAGAAAAGTATTTGTGAAAAATGCTTGATTTTACAGAAATTCTGAGATGTTATGGGCATGACCTATTGACCTTGACCCAAAATTTTCAAGGTCACGGGGTCAACTGAAAGGCCATAATGTGAGGTACCAGCATGTGTCATGAAATCATGTAAATATCTTTCGCTGTTCACTAAATAGTCAGTTTTGTATAGTATTCTTAACTTTTAAGATTGTAAGTATTGTTGCCATGACAACAACTTTTGAGACAGAAAGCTACTTCTGAGACATGTCCACCAAAGATTTTCAGAAAGTTCAGATTTCGGGCTTTCAGAAAATGTATGGGGGAATTTGCCCACCAAAATGGTACCAATCGACCAATTTTGGGGTTCTGGCTCATGGACTACTAGCCCATTTACAGGATGAAGTACCAATAACCCACTACCCCAATGGAGCACAGGGTTCTAAGTAAAGTGCCTTGCTTAAGGGCACAATACTGAGCTACTGAGTCTCAAATTCACCGTCCTCCGATAGTGAGTCCATTACCCTAACAACTGGTCAACGGTGCCTCTGAAGTAAGAGAACAAGATCCACTTTATGAAAAACTTTGCCAAAATCTATGTTAATGGCATTTAACTGTGATCTAGCTTCTGTCAATGACATTGCAAGCAATTTTTTCGATGAGATTGATAGATTTGAGGTGGTTTCGAACCATGTTCCTGACAAAAACAATGTTGGTTACAGGGTAGATATGAGGGTAAATGCTCTCAGTGAAAATTCGTTAAAAATCATCCGATGCACTTGTAGGTATAAAAAATCAAGTCTGTAATCGATGACATCAACTCCTACATGGAAGTATTGAAATGCTCGACATATTTTGACAGAATGTGGCTGTTCAGATTATCACTATGCTGGGCTTGGTTTGTGTCCAAAACATGATAGGAGATCGTGAATCTTACCTAGGTTAATGCCAAACATTGTAAGCAACATATAACAATGCTGGCAAACTGAGGAACACCAGGATATTAAAATCAGATTTTGTAAAGACTGGATAGCAATAATTGTTAAATAGATCTACCTTCTCCCTTATATATTGTTGTAATTAAATGACTGATGAGGACGACTGGTCCTTTGATCTCGCCCTCTCCATAGCCAAGTCATTGTTGATGACACAGTCCCCACTTGTTAATTAGTAGTTTGATTACAGGTCCTCGGAGAGTGAGGATAGAGTCCTCTTCATTAATGGCGTCTGTGATTAAAAATACTGCAATATAGATGAGGCTAAATTCTAAATGGCCGAGAATTAGCTTCATGGTGGTGAAAACGTAAAACCAATCTCCGACTGCCACCCTAATTACAAAAGATCGTTAAAATTTTATGATTCAAGTAGTAATTGATCGACAGGACTTTGCCAAACATTTTTCAATTCATACAACACTGACAGATTATCACCTGTACCACATTTCATACATTAGCTTCTGGACATTCACCCTAAAAACAAAATTCATCATGTATCCAAATTAGCAATTACTTTAAACGACACTGCTATGTGTCACTGAATTGTATAGCACTGTGAGATTAATCTCTTTACCATATTTCACAAAGTTGACAGTAGTATTTCTGGACATATCACTCAAATCATGAAAGTTCATTAATTATATGCAAATTAAACATTTATTAAAAGGCACTGATAAATGTCTAAATTCACTATTAAAGCAATGTGAGTACAACATCTGTACCAAGTTTCATGAAATTTGAAGAACCATTTCTTGGCATATCTCAGCCCTAATTACAAAAATTCATTGAATATGAAAATCAGCAGTCAATTGACATGATACCGCTACATATTCTATTTCACTATTGGGAGATAAAGATCTGTACATCTTTTCATCAATTTTTATGCAAATTAGGAATAGGCTGACGTGAAAATGTTCAATGACTTATGTACATAGCAAGTTTCATCAACTGTGGTTAAGTCAATTCAGATAATATATTCCTTATTAGGAAAGTTCATTCAACATGCAAATTAGGAATTGGCTGAAGTGAAAATGTTTAATGTTTTTCAATAATGTTATATCATAGTATACTCTAATGTACATAGCTAGTTTCATTAACTTTTGTTAAGTCAATATCCCTAATTAAGAAAGTTCATTAAATATGCAATTTAGGAATTGGCTGAAACAAAAATGCTTAGTGACTTCAAATAAAATGTTATATCATAGTATCTTCAATATCAAGTTTAGTCAATTTTGATCAAGTAAATTCAGATATATATATCTCCAATTGGGAAAATTCATTAAATATGTAAATTAGTTATTATCTTTCATGTCATCCCTTAATAACTTTCACGGCTGATATATCATTGTGATCAACATTTGTAGTAAATTTCATCAAATTCAGTGCAGCCATTCTCAAGTTATATCCGTTTTTCTAAAGTCATTAATTATGCAACTGAACAAAAAGTATGAAACCCACACCCACCAAAAACTAATCAGATCTTGCCATTTACAAACTTAATCTATGTATCAGATTTGATTCTGATCTGATAAGCTGTTTTTGAGATATTAACCCAACAGACAGAAACACAGACAGACACATACCGTACAGACAGACATACATACACAGACAGACACCAATGTGACATTAGTTCACGTGTGAACACGTAAGCTAAAAGCTGTGTCCTCATTATACATTTGTAGAAAATCAAGCATGGTAATCCCCATCTTTTTCCTTTAATGTTTGATCGTTCTAATATGACAGAATTCAAAACTCCCTGATAACTGTAAAATCTCCTGGTCTTCCATATGTTGCTCTCTAGCCTGATCTTGTGTAAAAGTATGTTTCACAATGACACTGCTTGTAGGCATTAGCAGGGCAGTGGCGGTATTAGCGTTCGTAATTTCGACAATATTTTTGTTCAGTTTATACAACTGCATTTTTGTTCTACTTGACCCTACGTTAGTAAGTATTCAGCTTTTCAACACAGTCTGTGTATGCGTGCTGTGTCATATATTTTATTTTTTGTATTTTTCCGATATAAAAGTAATGAAATGCAAGAAAACCGTTCTATATCTTGTTCAGTTATTACAATTAAACATGAGAAAAATTTGATGGCATTAAAATGTTATTCAGTTTTCATTAATTTTCTAGCTTTGGCATCGGAAAATGTAAAAAATAAAGTTGGGAACCAAAATATTTTGAGCCCCCCCCCCCCCGTACGCACAGCAAAACTTTCAAGTGTATGGCTTTTTACATCTCTTCCCCCTGTTTCTTGCAAAGTTTTTCAATCTTGTAAATTTGTTTTCTTTTTGATTTCATTTTATGCCAATTTTACGTATGTGTACACGGCTAAATGAAATACGTGCCTAGGTGCCCCTACTTTACAATCCCTTAAATTTTCGACCCCCACCCCCGAGCAAATTCATCCAGCTCCTCCCCCTCACCAGTGAATATTGTATTAAAGTCTACTGGGCGATTCTCCACAGCGCGAACAGTATCGATATCACAGGCATGCGACACGTCGTCGCTCCGCTATTGGTAATGATTCACAATACCGTGAATCAGTGAAGAAACGATCGGCACATACCGATCGCGAAGCGACGTGTCGCATGACTGTGAGTGTGCAGTAGTGCCACTTTCTTCACAAAAAGAAGAAAATTTGTCCTAAGTATACCTTACAACGTCCTCGGTTGCACTTGAATCTTTGTTGACAATGAGCTCTTCAAGTTCCCACGCTGTTGAAGTTAGATAGTGGCTCGTTGCTCATTTCGGGTGGTCGTCATACTCTAGATCAGCCGCCATTGTTTCAAACCTGCTAGCTGCAGACGACACTAAGCGTATGGTCACGTGACAGGTAAATAGGCCCCGACCGCAAATGACGCCATTTTTATAAGGGCTGATCGCAAAGACGTCATTTTTCTTTCATTGAAATTCAAAAAATAAATATTTGTCTGCATTTTCCCCAAGGACGACGAAAATAAAGTCTGCTGGTGTTACAATGGATACTAAAACTAGTCACACAAAATCACATGAATACAGCTACTAGTGTATGTTATACATGCATCATGTGTGTCATACAGTGAGCTAAGGTAATATGATATCAGGTGTATTCAAATATCAGTCAAATTTGCATATTCTTGTCTTTTTAGGAAGCTTCCATATTTTTGTTGTGAAGACTCTTTTGAAATTCCAGTCCATTAGGTTTCAAACTTGGTTTGTACATCTTTATGTATGATGATCTACCCAATTCAGATTCCCTAAAAGGGTATTATAAAATGTGCTTACATTCATTTACATGAAACTTATTCTCAGTTAAGGTCAAAATAATAATTACTTTAATTAATTGATAAAAATAATAATAATAATTTTGCACAACCTCTGTCGACGTCTGATAACATTCAATTATTGTTACCGTGTATCGGCTACTATTCCACGTCTTCATACATGCCCATTATGTCCTTGACAGGTCAGCTAACAATTCCTCAAAATTGACCGCCGTCCCTGTAATAAGTCTTTCAAAAAATCTAAGCCGGTGAAAAGTTTTCTTACACCAAGAGCATTAAAATGAACCCCTAAGCTTACAAGAGGTAGATCAGAAGGGCATTGTAAAAGTGAGAGAGTCGATGTGTCCCCGAGGTATCGTGAAATTTAAATGTTGCAGCTATGTTGACGTGATGCATCTAGATATCACGCAAGAAATACATTGTTTTTATACAAGAAAGTCACACACGCGCAGTTCCGGCAACCCCTCCCTTTAATTATCACTGGCTGATATATATATCTGACATATATCTAATTATACTTAGAAGCATTTGACAGTGTCAACTTAAAAAATAGCTCATTTGCATATGTTATGAAGTTGTGTAATTAGTCATATAACTCCGATATAACTTCACCAAATGTGATGAAATCTACTGCATATACTCATCTGACTGATATCTAACTGTAGTGTAAAGCATTTAGTAGTGTGAAATTAATTAAGGGTTCATTAGCATATTTAATGAACTTTAATTAGTGATATTACTCCAAAATTACAGCGTTACATTTGATGAAACTTTGTACAGATGTTGATCTGATAAATATCCAATTGAAATGAGAAGCATTGAGCAGTGTCAAGTTAATAATTAGCTCATTTGCATATTTCATGAAGTTTTATAATTAGTCATATAACTCCGAAATAACTGCATCAAACGTCATGAAAACTGCTGCACATACTGACCTGACAGTTATCTAACTGTGTTGTAAAGCATTAAGTAGTGTAAAGTTAATTAAGGGTTCATTTGCATATTGAATAAAGTTTGTAATTAGGTATATAACTCTGAAATTACGGCACCAAATTTTGTGAAACGTTCTACAGAAATTGATTTGATAAATATTTAATTGTGCTATGAATCATTGAACAGTGTCAAGTTAATTTAGGGTTTATTTGCATATTTAATGACTTTTGTAATTAGTGACATTACTCTAAAATTACAGCACTACATTAAATAAAGCGTACTACAAATGTTGATCTGATGGATATCTAGTTGTCCCATGAAGCATTGAGCAGTGTCAAGTTAATTAACAGCTCATTTGCATATTAAATAAAGTTTTGTAATTAGTGATTAAACTCTGAGAGTACTGTGCGAAGTTGAAAAACCTGCTACATATAGTGATAACATATATCTTATTGTTCTGTGAAGGGTACTACTGAACCTGTTGTAAAAAACGTGAGCATATTCAGTTCATATCTGGTTTTCTTCCTAAAGATAACACAGTGATACTGGCGTTTTGTACTTCAAATATTGATAAAAGCTTTGATAATTTGTTTGTCCAGTACCAAACATTACATGGTGACCTCTATATCTTATTCTTGATTTGAAACAGAATTGTTGAATGTTTGCTTGAGGAACGTTTGAGCAAAAGCTACCTGGATAACGAATGAAATAACTGTTGAAGTACAGTTTACTATAGCCCTGGCAATATTCATAAAACTCGATTGTAGTGCACTAGCTCGAGCTACCTTGACTCCGGGCTATTTTCCAAGGAAATCAGTTTATTGATGTGCTCGATATCGAAAACGGTTTTGGTTCACAGATAATTTTGTTTGGCCTGTAAGAATTACAATGTGTGGCACGAATGAAAAAAAATAACTGTGTAAGTACGTCATGTTGGTAAATGATTCAAGGAATTTATGTAGGTACTGTGTTTGGCAACCCGATGCTCACTGCTTATTATTTTTCTCTACAAACTTTTTACACAACTATTGGTAATGTTAGGCCATCGAGCATCTCAGGGTTTTTCCCATACACGGTCATGGCTATTTTACTCTATCTGCCAGTATATCCCTGATAACCCTTTATGCTGTTACATTAACAGAATTAAGCGAGAGTTGGTAACCATGTACCAACATCACAATTATAGTACCAGTATATAAGTGGTTTGACTTAACTTTACTGGCTGTTCGATGACAGCGTTTTCTGATTTTCTAGTAGCTACTTGAGAATCTTCTTAATCTTTGCCAACAGCGTGACATGACTTTTCAAACATCTACTCATAGCCCTATTGTTTCACTATCTGTCGTATTTGTATTTTCTGTCAAGATATGACACTGATATCATCCAGCACAATCATGCTGTTACCATGAAATTCTGTCGACTGCTGAAAAATAACGATTTACCCATTTGGCTTCATATTGTGCATGGTGGATTACACGCAAGAATACTTATCTTATATTCATCATTGTCTTTGCATAAAACTCAGGTCACCGAGGTACGTGTTGATCCAGGTAGAATACGCCTGGGAGATAGATGTTTGGATTCTCAAACTTCTACACTTCATTTCTCATCATTTTGAAGCTCTCTACCATCGACAGATTACACCCAAAATTCGTGTTGAGAGTATAAAATAAGTACAGCTGGTCTCCAATCTATAGGCCCTGAGTGATGTTTGCTGAACTGGACTGACTTTACTTGCAAGACCGGAATTCATTAAAAAAAATCCATGTGCACAACTTACCAATGCAGTATGCGTGTTTTTCCACACACGTGTGTACGCGTAGGTTTGCGTGAACCGCCATGAC
>LD348093.1:23222-43574 GCA_001465055.1 Ptychodera flava
TTGAAATCTTATTTTTTCAGACCCCCTCAATACCCTCAAAAATTTTCAAATCCCCCGTTTATACGATCAAATTTTTTCAAGCATCCCCCCCCCCAATTTGTCATGTAGCTGCATATTTACTTGGGGAAAAATAAACATGTATTGAGCAGTTCTGCTCGTAGATGTTCAACACTACCTGTTATTAGCTGTTTGTAGAACCATATTCCTGAAGCTAGTTCTTAAATTTATTCAGTTTAAACACGTAGGATTTTTGGATTTATCAGTCAAAGCCGACTAAATTCTGCTCGATTTGGCTAGGCCAATGGCACCCTGAAGAGCACACAAATGGCGATCATACGAGAGTATGCACATTGTGAATTTCTGGCTACACTAGATGCTACTTATAATTTTTACAAAATTGACAAAACTGGAAGCTTTAGGTTAAAATATTCCATCAAATAAAGGTTTTAATCTCTGAAATTTTGATGCAATAGTGGTAAATTTGGTAAAATTAAAATAATTCCATTTCACACATTTTTTTCTATTTAAATTAGTGTTTTTAAAGTACAAATTTTTACTTTTGTGTTATATTATGATGAAAATGTGAAAATTTAGAAAATCAAGCATGTGAACCCAATTTTTTTCTTTAATATGTGATTATTCTCATTCACCAGAATTCAAAAATTCCTGATAATTTCAAGTCTTCAGGTCTTCCATGTGCTGCTTTCTGGCCTGAGCTTGTGTACAAGTATGTTTCACTGTCATGAGCATCACATGACCCGAACTCTTCTGCAGCTCAGTACTTCATAGTCAGAGCTATCTCTGTCACTGTCGGTATGCAGTGACAGTGACACTGCTTGTAGGCAGTAGCAGGGCAGTAGCTGTATCAATAATTTTGACAATAATTTTGTTCAGTTTATACAACTGCATTCTTGTTCTGTACTTCCTACGCCGTGTTGAACTCTCCAGTATTCAGCTTGCCAACACTGCCTGTGAATATATACCCCGCATTTGTATCATTGACGAATGACTTTTAGTCTAGACTCTGTGTCACCCAACATTCATACATGCAGGCTTTAGTCGACAAACTTCATATTCTGTGTTTCAACATGCCGTAGGGAGACAGCAAGAAACTGTATTTGATGTACTGCACAGAAATGTTTAAAAAATTATCAACAGTTGCAGCGTCTGTCCCGATATTAGGCCTACTTGTCTGTTTTTCACGAAAAATCGTACATTTTAAGATATTTTAAAGACAAACGTAATGAAATGCGACAAAATGTTCTATTTTTGTTTAATTATCACTAAAATTAGAACATTTTCATTTAATTACCCATGAAATCTTGGAATCGTAAAGGGGAACAAAAAATATTCAGGTCCCCTATAGGCAGAGCAAAACTTTCAAGTCCCCCCGCCTCTACTTCCCCTAAATTTTCGAATCCCCCTGAATTCCTCCACCCCCACCCCTCCTAATTGGTTTTTGTGAACGCAGCCTAATGACATATTTGTCTTGGAACAGCAAACATGCGCAATGTCTTGACGCGCAATGCCATGATATGTTACTGTAACAGCAGTAGTTAGGCCGCAACACCAAATTACGTCAATTCATCACGAGAAGATGTCAAACGTTTTTCAAAGAAGGTAAAGTAAAACATTTGACAAGGAACATGTGATATTGGGTAGTATCATAGACCCATGTGCATATCGCTCGACACTGGTGACGTTTACCTTATGGTATCAGCCACGATATTTTAAAGTAAACGCCGAGATACGCACGATAAACGTCACCAGCATTGGAGTGTTTCCGAACTACATTTGCTGCTTGAAAGGAAACAAATAAACTAACAAAATAGCTACCGCTGTCCGCCTACGATCTCAAAAAATAAAATATTAAGGGCATTGCGGAACAAGGATTATTTTGAGCAACAAGGATATTACAGGAATAATATGTAACAGGTCTGACCTGAGAGCGAGCGCAGCGTAGGGTATATCGTCATTTATGTTTTCAGGCAATAGCATGCTAATTTCTGTGTTTGATGCATGATGCATATTTTGGCCATTAAGGTTGAATTGCTGTCAATTGTTTTCTAGAATAAGACTTATAGATTATTATAGCAATTTAACTCGGAAATGCCAAGTTCACAAACGAAAATTATTTAAAACTGGTAAAGTACATGATTCCGATCAGTTTATTGTTACAGGGGCGGGAACAGGGCAGTCTAATGTAAAACACGTACTTGATATTCCCGTCGGTAGCTCTCAAGCACACGATTTTTAATTCTCGCGAGAGTTGGCTTCTTTCAAAATGGCGGCGCCTAGTAATGACCGAACCAGGCTTTCTAAAGTGATCGAAAATAGTCATTTTGAACCAAATTTCACACTTTCTTTGGAAAAGAGAGATTCTTTTGTAGGATATACACATTGTCGAGTAGGATTTGTGGTAGATGATATCTTTAATTTCACGCAATCCGACAAGTATTCAAAATGGCCGCCTCCATGGAAGTGCTCTCTTTTCAAACTCGTAGGTATATAGAGATTCCATTCTAATCACAGGCGACCCAAGTATTACTGAGTTTTTCACACTGTTTTCTCTATCATTTTCTCTTCTTTCTTCATGCTCTGAATGATCGGAATAAATAAAATAAATGGTTTATATAACCTAACCTAACCTAACCTGTGACTCTTTATTTATTTTACACTCCATTACAAGGAAGTATATCTCTCATACACACATGCTGTAATTAATTAGTCAACACAACTAATTATGCTAATCCGTGGACTTATCAGAGGTTGGTCAACATCGGAGAGATAGTGATGTTAATGAACCATTCCTATCTTTCGCGATGTTGACCAACCCGTAAAAAGTCCACGGATTAGCATAATTAGTTGTGTTGACTAATTAATAGGCCAAACCCGGAATTCGAATCGACCACGGTACAAACAAAGCCATGTGCGCAAACGCGCACAGACGTACGTGTATTTCCATACGCGTTCAGTACACATGTGGGTTTGTTTGTACCGGCATCACGTGATTATTTGGGCGTACTATGTATGTAGAACGGCGTACGCATCGCGTCCTTTTTATTCCGGAGTAGAACCATTACAGCATGTGTGTATGAGAGATATACGTCCATGTAATGGAGTGTAAAATAAATAAAGAGTCACAGGTTAGGTAAGGTTAGGTTATATAAACCATTTATTTTATTTATTCCGATCATTCAGAGCATGAAGAAAGAAGTGAAAATGATAGAGAAAACAGTGTGAAAAACTCAGTAATACTTGGGTCGCCTGTGTTCTAATTTTCGTGTACACGCGTTAGTCTTAATGCTCGCTTCGACTTCGGCCGCTCTCGGCCGCTCTCGCTGCGCTCGCTATTAATAAGTTGACTCTTGCTATTTTAAGTTCGTGTAACTTTTTCCACAAGCTCTAGCAAACATTCTACCGTTCGCAATGCACGGTATAGCAGGCCTCCGAGGTATAAACGAATACCGTTATAGAGTCGTTGACATCTCCGAGTCGTTATTTGTTGATACAAAGACAGTCTCCATCTCCAGGGCAACAGGCGTCACACGTCACATCACTAACCAGGCACAAGATATGCCTAATTATGTCGAAAATGTTTGTCGAAGTGTTTAGGCCTAAAGCTCACAAATATTTAAATGATTGCTTCAAAGGAAAACTACACGAGATTTAACATACTCTCACTGTGTCAGCATTTAGTCACAAATATACTCGTTCCTCAAAGATGATCACGTTTCGATTTCTGTACTATCGAAAGCTGAGCGGCAAATTTGATTTGTTTACTTTACAAATGCAAGTATTGTATAGGAACTCGAAATATTGTGACGTTCAAATAGGCCTACATTTACAGTGAACGTTGACAAAACTTAAGGATGTTGACATAAAGAATGTCCTTATCAGGATATGATTTTCGAGCCATGAATATGCCATATTATTATACACCTCCGTCTGTAACCTATGGAGTTTCGTTGTACAGTAAGTTTTCGTTATTACACCTCACGTATATTATTCAGTTACTGTGATTGGCTGAGCCTCGCTCACTTGATATAGAACAAAAAGTGATAGAACGTGACTTATGTGATATAGCCCTGTTACGTGCGCTGCTGTTGCCCTGTCGCATGCACTGATATATAGCCCGGTCGCTACCGTATACCATGTTCTGGAATACCACGCGTGGTTTCTGCGCATACCTCATTATCACATACATTCGCTTGGTATTTTCTGTAGAGCAGTGACTTTGAAAAGGTAAAAGAAATTAACTTAACTCTAATTAGATGGATTTTTGTACATTATACGAGAAAAGTTTCAACAACACTGTCATCGTTTTAGACATTAATTTAAGTTGCCCGTCAACTTCATGTAGGCCTAGCGTCGCGATGGAACAACAAATGGACTGTTTCTCTGTGGCGCGTCTCGATTGACACTTCGCTGCATTCTAAACAACGTTTCGAAAACGAATGTTCGGTGTACAGGCTGTTGCTCATGACGGTTATATTGATGATATCCTTGCCTTCGGATCGGGCATCACCAATATTACCTTCATGAGCACCAACCCTTGGGTGGGCAACAAATCGTGCTATAACACACCTCATCCGCAGTCTGTGTTCTAATTCGTCAATTGATAGTCACGTGGGATGCGTTCTTTTTTAGCTGATCCACGTAAACGGCGTCATCAGGCATCATTTGTCGGAACTGTTGCCTGCAAGGCATCAGTCCCGAAAAAAGATGCCCGCTGACGTCAGAAACGATACTGGCGCATGCGCCAACTGGAATGTAAACAAAGATGTCGTCTGCGGTTGAGCGAAACGATAGTCGAGAAATTTTTCGATTTATCCTACTTTCTGAAGACGAACTGAACGCTCAGCTAGCCAACAAGGACTCGAACGGACGAAAACGATAATCAAAGGTGCATTGAACGTTCTGCAGAGGTATTGCGACTCTGTCGGAAAAACATTTCTTGCCGAAGCATTCCAACATATTACATGCGACAAATTTTGTGTATGGTACGTTCTCATGCATGACTGTGGATGAGGTGTGTTATAAAACACATATTGACTGGCCATGAGGGCAACATCATACGTTTTTAACCCCTCGGGGCTGTGAGTCATCCCTAAAAACAGACTTTTCCGAGGCCAAAGGCCGTCGGCCGAGGGAAACAGTCTGTTTTGGGGGTTACTCACAGTCCCTCAGGGTACAGACGTATGCTGTTGCCTTCATGGCCAGTCAATATGTGTATAATCTTACCCATCCTAGCATGTATTATTATTTAACTATTGCCTACCTTCTTCGTCTGTTGTAACTGTCAGCTTCACCGGGATTCCATACTCCATGTTGATTTGACCTTGCAATGATATCTCATATGTGCTCCATGGTACGATACCATTTTTACTGTCTAAAAAGACGTATTCCATTCCATTCAAATTTTGTGACAGCTGAAATATTCAAAAACAAAAAGTGGCACGGTAAATCGATCTAATTTCTTTACCTACCTTTGTACGACAAATCTAAATTGAAAGCCTTTTTAATCTGATTAGTGAATTTATTTTAAAAGAAGCACATAGTCGCGCTAACACAAGATTTTATGCCAAGTTTACCAACTTGAGTTCCTTCGGTATTTCACCATGATAAAATAATCTGATGGGTCCCTTTAAAAAGCATCACTTCTACTGACATTAAATATGATAAAATTACGTAAAGAGAATAAGTGTCAAAACAACATTAAAACAAACTAAATTATAAAAACCTTACAGAAGTGTACATGCTACAAACGTGAAAGTCCAACGGCATGTTAACTTACTCTGTCTGTGTGTGACCTGACACTTGCCCGTGTGTCATGTTGTAATCAATCGGATAAAAGTCCCTCATGCGCAGTTGCACACTACCAGAGTAAAGAGGTGTGAGAGGTGAATCCCATCTTATATGAATAGTCCGACTTGTGGTGTCAACACTTGTAATATTTGGTGGTCCAAGTGTAGCTGTGGAGATATGACACTAAGGGTTCAATGTAGGCATCCCATTCAATAAATTTCAATCTGTGCCGGCAGATTTAGGAAAGCCACCATGGCTCTGACGCAAGACTGACTTGATGAAGTAGGTACGTATTCGACGAAAATGTGTGGAATTTACTTAAGCCTCGGGGTAGAAGCCTACTTATGAGTCTGGCGACATATATACTGTTGGCGAGCTTCAGATTAAATTACAAGGATAAGTCATTGTAACATCTGAAAATATTCATACTATATGTTGAGTACGAAAACCGAGATTCTGAAATGTGTTCTGGAAATGGTGTCAATGTGGTAGATTTCGTGCTAACACAGCAAGATTATATTTTTATTTATGATATAACCCACTGACAAGGCAGATGTTCTAAGTTCTTGTGATTAAATTATATCATCATGCATCTTCATCGCTGCCTAGTAGTACGCAATCTACTTGTTTCCTCAGATACTTTAAAATAATTCAAAAAAGGGACAGTTTACAAATTTTCGCTGAAACAAATCACTACCTTTGTGTCTTAACGCATAGTCAAGGCAATACTTCATTGATTTATTGATCATGAATGTGTGCAGTATACGAGACAGAACTGTCAATGTGTGCCTATAGTAGTTTGTGACTTATCTGTGAACTTGAAACTTTGGATATCTTGCCTCTATACCTACTAAATAAAGTTAACTCGGAAGATAGTAAAACTTAACAGGAGGAGCTTTTTCACTTCGTTAAGTATACCAAAATCAAAGAGTTCATTTATTGCATTCCTCATATATCGATCGTTGTACTTCCTATGGGATAGCGTGCCGCTTAGCCATTATTTGATTAAAAGGGACGAAGTATTTTCTAATGGACGTATTCAGGATTTAAGGAACTACACGTTTTACAAAGAAAATACTGTATCTAGAGAATTATACATAAAATTCGTTAAACCGCATAACTGTGATCTATATCAATGCGCCGTACGATGATAAAAATCGTGCTATTTTTAACGGATTGTCGTCTATCATGGAAATAAAACATACATTGATTGTCATTTGCAAATAAACGAAGGCATTGGAGAAGATATTGTAACTGACGGATGTTACAGAAACATAGTCCAAACAAGAGACTATTTACTCTTAAGACAGGAGACCATGCGCCAAACGACAAAGGGTCCCTTGCTTGGGACTATACAGTTGAATATGTAATTCAAATTTGAGATGGTAACAGCATGCAATTTTTCTCATTTTTTGGTCTACTCTGTGCTAGGTACACCCTATACAAATATTTAAACTGAGGGGGCTGTCCTTCGTAGAAGTAGCATGGTAATAAAGGGAAAGGTGAAAATTCTGCTTCGTTTTGATGTGTTCGATTTCCTGTGTTTGTTCTTGAAAATGAATAGATCAATGTACACGTACCCTCGAAATAAGGATTAATGGAAACTTCGCTTGGTGCACTCAAGTCGGCTTGTCCCTCTACGAGAGTCCTAATTCTAACAACCCAAGTGCCAATAACGCTTGAGAAGTCTGCTCCAAAGTTACACGAAGTTACAGTGGTATTGCTACATTCCGGTTTGGGTATCCATTCATTAGGATGTCTAATTAGCACGGCAAATCTGAAATCGTGATATATTCAATGGTAATGAGCTTTTGGTAACTGTTAGCACAGCCAGTAACAGCTACAGTTTACAAGAGTTCAATCAAATAAAAAGTTTATGTAAAGTTGCATTCACAAATACTGGGTAGGGGGAGGGCGGGGAGCCCATGGGGGATTTTAAATTTTTTTAGGTAGTAGAGGGGGATTTGAACGGTTGGCACTAGGTATAGGGGACCCAAAAATATTATTGTTATTTCTAACAATTTCAGATGCAACAGTTTGGAAGGTAATGAAAAAAAATTGTTATGTAATCAACTGGCTGTAATGTTAATGATAATCAAACAAATTCTGGAATCCGTTTATAGCATTCCATCACTTTTAGTTTGAAAAAAATGTAAAATGGTATGAATGCAATTGGATTATCTTAAGATAAACAATAAGTAGACCTTGTAACAGAGTACAGAAGTTACAACTGTAGGTATGCTTCCCCCAAATTAAATATTTCTCAGTATTAATTGTGTCAACTACAGGTTCTTGCTAGCTCAATACAGCATTCTAATATTTGATATTTCAATTTATGACTGCACTGAAATGCTACTACCAGCAATTGAAGTGTACGATTATATATATATATATATATATATATATATATATATATATATATATATATATATATATATATATATATATATATATATATATATGCTGTGTTGATAACCTGAATATTGACTATTTAAACATATTAGGGTATAAAACGAAATAAATTGAGCTGAACAAAAATGGAAGGTGTAAAACGTTTAGTTAAATATTGTTGGCTAAATAAATATTTGGCCATATAACTAGGGATATGAATAGTTTTGATCATATATAGAGGGGTTTCGAAATGCCTTTGAGGGTATTAAGGAGAAGAATGTTGTAAGTAAATTAAGATTAAAATCGTGATTCATAGAGACCCTCTAACCAGTATATGTGAATGAAGCGTTAATGTCACTAAAATAAATTGTATATTACCATCATGTATCATGAAACGAGGACGATAGAGCTTCGCATTTAACATCTAAAGACAATGAATGATAAAAAGTACATACTTTTGATACTCCGTGAAATAGACACAACTGTCGTTAGATGCGCCGATTGGATGCTCCCAGCTGACACTGCAGTTCAGATTCGGACATGCGTAGAAGAGATTCGCCGGTTGAAAGGAGATACCTGTTACATCTATTCAGAAATAAAAGAAAACGTGATGTCTTAGTGCCTGAGCACATGGGTTGAGGCCAAAAACCTGACGCCAGGAGGGTAACTGCTCTCAAATGAGCTACGAATCCGCAAAGTTAAGAGTTAGGCATATTGAACTGAAAGACTCGTTCGTGTATGGGCCTCCGCCAATTCCAGCGCAAGCAAAATCTTGTTGTAAGCAATCATGTTGTACGGTTGAGTTTATTAACACCATATTGCAGGTGCCACCAACTTGTTAATTTTGTTACAAAATCATCAAAGATCATGTGATATTATAATTTTACATATTTTTGACCAAAAAATGACGGCAAACTAGAGTTGTTCGTAACTGCCCTCCCACTGGCATATTCCGAAAATATGCCCTCCCACTGAATTATGATGCACACTGCCCTCCAGTATAAACTGTCTGCCCGCTCCCATAAACAGTACAAGCTACCCACTGCCCTCTCAAAACCATTGAAATTTCCCATTACCCACTAGATGTACATATACCTACTGGTACATTTCATTTAGGTAACTATTAATCTATCAATATGTGTGCGTTCGTTAAGAGCATGCGCCTTCAGCGGTAGTTGGGTATAGCATATGTCAACGACTGAATCTTGAAGTATATTGGGCATATCTATGGACAGCGAAATATTTAGGAAAAATACAGATGGGCACAATGAAACTGTGTCTCCGCATTATGTCATATTCAATGATATAAATGTTATGCAACTATAGCGTACGGTTATATACATGTGTGTTATGTCATCTTTGTTGAGGGACCGTGATTTAAAACAGACAACTACAATGATGGCCGAAACATCAACGTTTGACGTCAAAGTGACAGATCTCTGTAACATACAGAGCAAGCTATGGTAACAGCAAGCGGAAGAATATACAGAACGACGAATACAGCGCGGTATGAGGGCGGAAATTGACTTCATTGGCAACAATATATCACGGCCGACTTGACATAAATAAGCTATATGCACATACAGCCTTGTTAATCTCTATGCTATTTCGAAATTCACATGAATTTTTTGTTGTTTCTGAATGGTTTTAGTCTGTGTATCCAAATCCTGTAAAACCATTCCGGTAGTAAAAGCTAGCAATAAAATCTGATGGTAAATCTATGAAATTTCGCATGGCCACTGTATATCGTACATAGTATTTTAGTACATACTTTTGAAAGTATATTTGAATAACGCGATCTCAAATTTCATGATACCCCGAGACTTGCTTGCCAAACAGTAGCCTTACAATAATGATATAGGACCTGTAATTTTCACGGAGATTGAATTCGTTATAAACTGCACACAGACAGTTGCAAAACTTGCTACCAAATTTTCAACATCGACATCTCACGTACCTTGAGCTTGGGTGAACGTCAAACACCCCGTCCAAGAAAGAAGCACAAGTGTCCACAACCACGCTGCCTTTCTGGTATAGACGGCGGTCACAGCCGTGGATTGCCATGGATGTGCCATCGTGTAAGTATAGCGTGGTATGATTCGCGAAACAGAAAAAATGTGCAGTTATAATAACTATATGGAGGAAGTAGGCATCTCTCCCCATGGAAACACATTAAGGTGAAGTACTACGAATTACGTCAAAATTAGGTTGTGGTGTCATTTTCTTGAAACTTTGCACAAATATTTTTGGAAGTTGTGCAAGTGTAAAAATGAAATAAAAAATGGGGGTCACCACGCTCGTTTCCATGGAAACGGACGTTAAAATGGCGTCGTTAGAAAAAAATAAAAATGATATAATTCACTTAAACTAAAGAAAGCAATTATAAAACGCTTAGCAAATGAGTTAAATTTAATAAATACCAAGACTTAAGATCCATATGTATCGAATGTATAGTTTTCATGATGTTTGTAAAGAAATTTTAACGTAAGTATCGATTACAAAATGACGATATCAAAATTATATCACTACATAATTTTCGAACTTTCTTCCTGTCGCTTTGAATGTTGTCATTTTGACCAAACTTGGCGAATAAAATCCTGACATAATACCATTTAATTTACACTTTTAAAAAAAGGGTGTCACCACGCTACTTTTTACAATATCTCCAGGTGAATGGGTAATTTGCGCCATGTAAATGGGAGAGAAATGTTAAGTTTTTGCTCATATTGAATAAAAACCAGCTTCCTAGGGGGTCAAAATATGACAAGGTTATAGGTCACATGTATTTCTACGAGACTGGGTCAAAAAATTAGGTAAAAGTGCAATTTCAACAATGACAGGTGATGTTAAATACATGCGCTACAGAATAACCCATTTGCGGCAGGCTGGCGTTAAATCTGCACAGAAACGTTCTAAAGCGTGTGCGCGTCCGAATTCGTCGCCCTTTACCTTAATCATTGTGACTCACTAATCCCTATCTGGCAAAAGTCGTGATTCACCATCACGTACCCGGACGATTGTTTTAGTGCGATATGACAAAACCTGGCTCATTCGTTTCATTTAAAATGCAAATTATTATCAAGCCCCTTAAATGGTCCTCTTCAGTACACGTCAATCGATCGACTTAAATATGGTCAGAAGTGTTTTCACATAGTATAGTGCTGGACTTAACATTATAATTTCAGAGATAACAAAATAATATTTATGAATACAATATTTGCATATTTTTCGTAATAGCCAGGGGAATTTTTTACATTTCAGTCTTTTGCTTTCGCTCTTTCCCGCTAAGCTGGATGGAAGTTCAAACTTTCATATTTCACACCATCAATCCTAATGATCACTATTCCGTCTGACAATTGTGTTGGAAGTGCCTCCACTTAAACATGCAAGTCTGGGGAGCAAACCTTAATCAGCATCGTAACATGAGGTTTATGTAAACAACATTGCATGGATTGTCGTGAGGAAAAGTCGAGCGGACTGAATTGAATTGAAAATAAAGTGTATATCAAAAAAGCGACTAACATTTTTCATCCCTGCACCGCTAAATTTGATCTCCGACTCCGCACTCCCAAAGTATCTGGTATGCAGCCAAATTGGTAATAGCATCGCAGTGTAGAGGCGAGAATGAGGGCTGATGTTAACACGCACGTTTCACTCTGTGCGGTTGTCCTTAAAGGTAATCTTTCTCGCAATTTTCCGCGTGAAAGGTAACTATTAGAATATCAATATTTAATTCTGAAATATCACTTAAACGTTGTCTCGTTGTAATATTCAGTGTAGTATACTAGGTGGAGAAAGACAGAAAAATAGAAAAGTTCGGTGACACACCCTTAAGTTGAGTTTGCCTTAAATGTAGCCGTGAACGTTAAATTATTTCATACACGAGATACAATGGACCTGCAAATCCACGTAAACATACTATCATACTATAATTTTACCGAGCTCATCTAGAAGCTGTGTCAAGGCCTTCTAAGAAGGCGCTAGGTATGGTTTTATGTTCAGATCTTGCTCTGAACATCTAAAAACAACACCACTGGAGTGCATTGTAGGGCAAACCGTATTGACAGTCACAATATGAGTGAAGTCACAGTCCCTTAGTGACTGTGACTTCACGCATATTGTGTGTTGCAATTGTGTTTTAAACACACATCCCATTCACGATGCAGCACATGCCATGTTGCCTGATCACAATTTCAGGTCGGAGACTGAGGGAAAGAAAGGCGCCAAACAGTCATTGGCCGAGGCTGAGGGAAGCAGACTGTTAAGTGTGGCTCTCAAGCCAGAGGAAAATCAAACGTATGTTTTTACCCACGTATGGCCAGGCGATATGCTGCAATATAAGTTGTGTAATACATCTCATCAAATTTTCTCCCTGAAAAATGCAGTTTCTCTGCTGTCACTCGTCTCCGTTCCAGACGATGCTTATTGTTCTAGTTTTTCCTATTATTTGCAAATTAATTGAATCACACCAATGGGTTGTATGAATCATGTTGATATTGTAGCGAATATACTGGCACATTATATAATACGGCTTCCATGACTGTAAGTACCAGACAGGTATTGAGCACAATATCGAACGATGAACTATCCACAATCTTCTGAAGACATAAGCTAGCTTAACTTGACCTCATGCTCTGGGAAATAGACTGGAACTATTATTGAGCTGCGTTGTCCAGACTGTATATTCTTTATATAAACAAAGAGACAAGGATTAAAAACAGCTGACCTATCAGAAAGTAAGTGTTCAATGTATAGTCTTTTCAGGATGTATACACTGGCTAAGCCAACGTGTTAATGTAATCCTTCACCCAATTACCCGATGACTTTCACCACAAGAATGAATTACTGTGAAACTGGCCAGTAACAATTGGCAACTTATACTTCTCTACACAGTGTACTTCATTTTGATTATTGATATATTTGTCCCAGACATTGTTCCTATTAATAAACCGGATTTTTATGATTAAGTGTCGACATAATTCCTGAAGCAGGTTAACACAAAAAAGTGCTAAGCTGTTTAAGACAGCAATCAGTATACACGAGAATAACACGGAAACCACCAGTCAATCAATGTACCTGTCAATCAAACAGTATATCACACTACAGTTCACCAACAGTAAGTATCATTTATGTGTTTAAAATATACTGTTGCTATACGTTGTTTCACAAATGGTACCCAGCAACCAGAAAATTGGCTATTTTCACTGTAACACTCTGCTACAATACATCCCTCTCCTTATTCATGCATCAGCAAGTGGTAGAAAAATGTGCATAAAGAAGATCGGGAATACAGGGCTTTTAGAGAACAAATCATTATAAATATTCATAAACATTATATTTCAAGACTTAAACCGTTTAGGGGAGTTTGATAGCTAAAAAGGTTATTTCTGAGAATTTTGTCTTCAACAAGTATTACTGTAAGAAAGGTTTATTCTGTCCTAAAATTAGCTGAATTTATCTGATTCAACCTCCAGAAAATGTTCGTCTCACGTCAGCTGGTAGATGAATATCAATGAAATTAAGCTTTATTTTTGGCATCGTGGGCCAGAGTACAAAACAGTGTCCAATGAAGCCACAATGTTTGTCCGTGTATGCTTTTTAGTGTGTGTTTTCGTCAGTCCGTGCGTCCGTCCGTAGACGGATTTTATTCCCGTCATAACTTTGAGAACCGTTGGTAAGAATGTCATGCAATTTATTACATAGCACAATAATTGGAAGATCTAAATCTGATCAGATTTCGGTGCGTATGGTCTACATAATGAACAGCCATTTACATCGTTAATGACTTTGTGCAATAGGGTATACCAGTCTTCCAGAATTACTAAACAAACTTTGACACGAAATGAGCGTTGCTGAGTATTTTAGCATATGTAATGATTTCTATAATTAGGCTGTATATCAATACCTTGTTCTCCGATTTAGACCAAATCTATGCTATATTGATCATACATAGTTCAAAGCCGTGTTAACAATGTCATACAATTATTATGGATCCTAATAATCGGAAGATCTAAACCTGATCAGATTTTGCTGTGCGTGGTCCAATAAACTGCATAGCTAATGAATTTGTGCATCAGGTTGTTATCGAGTTTCTCAACCAAATATGATGCAATCGCGCAGGCACTCAACCTCTTACGATCTTACTCTGCAAAACATAAAGGGAGCGTTGCTTACAGATTAGGAGCTTGTTTGCATGTTTACATATAATACAATTTCTGTAATTAGGCTGTATATCAATACCGAGTTCTCCGACCAAGACCAAACCTACGTTACATATTGATCATACCTAGTTCAGGATATATTTCCAACTGTTGTTCAAGCAAATGGTTTAATTTTAGTACGATCATAGATTTTTCTGCCAAAGTGTCGACATCGCCTTCTGTTGTGAGATAAGTTAAAGGCACTGTCCTCTCGTACACAAAGTGCACTACGCGTCTTCAATCCTTTAAAAAGGGTCGTTCTGTCAATAGAAAATGCAATATAACTGTTTTTAATTGAACCAAGTAACCATGAAATTGAGTGAAAAGGTTTTCAGCGAATCGAAATTATTGGGTAAAGAATGCACTTCACTGGGATTAGCAGCTGTGTAAATAAGCAAACTTTCAACCTACGCATTTCGGACTTATATGAGGTTTGTCAAGCTGCCTACTCCAAAAGAGCGGAACGCACGCGCTGACACCATGTTTCGACAGCAATCGCCTCAATATATACGTCTCATAATATATACGTCTCATACTGTACAGATGCTAAAGGATTAACCTGTTCAGTGCATTTTGACACTCTCAATGTAAATATTTGTTCGGCAACCTATGTACTTCTCTGCATTGTCTTGGTAGGCCCCCCGATTGATAAATTAAATATAAAATATACACTTCAGAATCTACAAAGATGTATTTAAATTATACCTTAAATTGGATGATCCATTCGGTAATAGTTATGTCGATTCAATGTGCACTTCTAGGGTAGAGAGAGAAAGTAATTTTTCTAGTTGGAATTTTGTTGTGGGTCGATATTAATATTCATTCGTATCAGCAAAATGGTAGGAAACATTGACACGCTCAAATAATTGTACAATCTTCCGTGTTTAACATTTGTCTATATGTTATTGACATTTGAACATATTAAAATATCTACAACTGAACATGTCTTGCACTAATCATTCTTGTGACGTGGAAATATTGCCAATTCATATGTATGTCAAATGTTTGTCCCATGTATAGAAATTATCGAAGCTTATACATTGTATCTGGCCGCATACTCTAAAATAAAAAAGATGTATATTTGGGCAAGTATCATGCCATGATCAGGTTTCAACAGCTGTTCTACAGATTGCCTTGGAGTTCCTTGTGTGGGTGGATAGAACATGTAAATATTTTACGCTTGATCGACAAGGAAACAGGAAATTGTGTCAAACAGAGTCTGCATTTTGACATTTGACACCTAATCTCATTCAATCTGCTGAAATGATTTATCCAGCACAGGTGAAGATAGTCTCAATGTGATAATAACAGAAGTGGAGATACTTTGATTTTTTTGATAACACATGTACACCACACAGTGTTGGTTTAAAACGAAAATTAAAATTAGCTTACATTAGCCGGAGGTACACAAGTTCGTGTGTATAACTGATAAGCAGACCATTTGACTTGTGACCTTACCATAGACATAAAACAGATCTGTTCTGGTCGATTAGCAGGTGGCCTTATAGTTTTTGGCGTTGTTATTCAATTTCAGGTCTTTTTTTGGATGCAATTGTATTCAAAATCTGCCATGGCAAATGCTTCAGAAATCACACTATCGAGGAATCGAGGAAGTCAGGAGTACATGACAGTGACAGGTAAGAACGATAGGATGACGTAATTTCAATGTGAACTTGGACACGTTCAGCTGTTCACGTGAGATGATCTCTGAATAAAATCACTGTAATTCAAACACACAGGCAAGACACGTACGCTGAATGGTTATGTAAACGTTCGGGGACTTACTACTAATAGTAAATGCCTTCATGTGGCGAATCTACCGGATACAGTATATTTTGTTAAATGAGGCTAAACAGCGTATGCAAATCTAGGCTCTCTTTTGATGACTTTACATGTTAAAAATATTAATATTCATGAAACACCCACCTCTGTAATGTTCAGATCGGAAATAATCTGAGCAGGGGGAGTGAGGAAATCTTGGCTTTGGGAGAGAAATCAACAGAAAATCGGGTTTCAGCTGTTCACACTGGCCATCATATTGGTAAGTGCCTGTTGCTACCTAACAGCCTAGCTTGAGGTCATAGCAAACTACTAATAGTAAATGCCTTCATGTGGCGAATCTACCGGATACACTATATTTTGTTAAATGAGGCTAAACAGCGTATGCAAATCTAGGCTCTCTTTTGATGACTTTACAAGTTAAAAATATTAATATTCATGAAACACCCACCTCTGTAATGTTCAGAGCGAAAATAATCTGAGCTGCAGGTATAACGAAACATTAACTTTGTGATAGAAATCAACAGAAAATCGGGTTTCAGCTGTTCACACTGGCCATCATATTGGTAAGTGCCTGTTGCTACCTAACAGCTTAGCTTGAGGTCATAGCAAAGGCCAAGGCGTAATTGTGATTTACTGCAAATGGTAAAACTTCTTATTAACTATGTTTGGCATCATGAAATCATTGAGAGCGGGCGCTTTTACTCGATGTTTGATTAAAGTCTCTACCGAAAGATTCTTTCTTAAAGTCCTGCTGGAGTCACTTCAATTTCAGTCATGAAACATATACTTCACTGTTATTCCGTCAACCAATTCTATTCACAAGTAGCTATGGTTTCGTTTACATTCGAAGACTAACGAGCACGTGCATTTTCTCATGTGAGCTCTCTCATAAGCTCTCTAACGTGCACATCTTCTCTCTCTTTTACCTTTGACATCAATGGCAAAGTTTTCCTTCGCATAATTGACTTTTTAAACAGAAATAATATCCTCCTATACTGCACTTCGACAAAACCACGTAAGGGGATGACAATTTTAGTAGTTGTTGCGTGAAAAGCATTGCAGACTTAGCATTAAACCACCGTCCCTCCACCCACGGGATTAAACACATTAAACAGGATGTATACATGAACAATGCAGTGAACAGAAGTACACACTCTGTAAATGCAGTAAAGTATAGTGAACGCATGACCTGTGAAGCACACAATTTTGAATGTGTGGGTTTAGTACCCGAAAGTTTGAAAATGAGATACATCGGTCATACAGGATTTCATCATAGGAAAGTTTTCAACTACCCGTCACATACTTGTTATGAAACTCTGAATCGTAAAATCCGTTATATCACCAGCATTGGTTAGAACAGTTCAGAATTCCTCTTCCTTAATCTGAAATTTGTGTAATTTCAATGAAATAACTATGACACAAGTCGTGTTTTTACACGTGCGTAAATGTAACTTGCAAGGGTTATTTTAAAGAAAGGCAATCTGGCGGTAAGGAAAGCTGTTGCACCTCCTAACAAAATAAAAACCCTAGCAGCTTATAGTTGTTATATCTCAAAACTCCCCCTGACTATCGATTTGTTATAATAACGTCAAAAACTGCCCTCTCCCGACAGTTGAAAACAATTGTAAAGAACTTATGTCTTCTCCCTGTCGGTCCGCTTGGCCATTTTCACAGCTGCACGGTGAGCTACAAAACAAAATGACCCACAAATACCTGTCGGTATTTGAAAAATCGATTGCGGATATATACATCACATTACATGAGTAACTTTTTTTCAAAAACCATAAGTCATAACAAAAGTATATGCCGTGACAAACAATTGCTTTATATGTAAATGAGTTATCAATAAGAGGCATGGTGATCAAGATCGTACGCGTGTTTTAAACCGATAACTATTTTAACAATAAGTTTCAAACAGGAATAATAAATTTTATATAAGCACACATTATGCCATTTCCAATTCCCCACCATTGTAGAACAATAGCTAAATATGCTTCGAAATAATACCATAGGGAAGAGTTGTCGTGTCCGTCCCCAGTAGTGGAGATGGGGTCGGGGTAGGTTAGTCTTGGTCTCAGCACATGTTTCTTGTTGCCGTCGTTTATTTTGCCAATAAAGATTTATACTGTCAACCTTGAAAGCGTCTTGGTCTTATAAACTGGTTTTCTGTAGATTTAGTTTTGAAGTTATTTCCTCACTGTATCATAGACCTAGTTTTCTCTACAGGCTATGACTACATGCATAGTGTCATGTAGTTTGTCCTAATCTTACGCTGCTTTATCATGGGTGTAATTGCCCAATGGCCAAAGCAAGCAAGTGTAAGTAACTAACGGTTACCTGTGGACGCTGTCACCAGATCATCACCGGTTTAACTTTGACAAAGTCAATAATGAACTAACCAGCAACGGTATACCCTTGCTAGTGAGTTCGTTGTTGACTTAATCGACGTTAATCCGGTGATAATCTTGTGACTGCGTCCACAGATTAGTAATTTACCCTTTCTTGCTTTACAGCATTAGGCAACCAAACGCATAAGATAATAGACACAACACAGTGGTGATATTTTGCTTTAAGATTGTGAAAGAACAAATACATGACACAGTGAAGGAGAAAATAATCTTAAAAATACAGGTGCTAATGAGAAACCAAGACACCAAAAGGTTGGTAGTACAAATCTTTAAATTAAAATAAAAATAAACTATAGCAACAAGAAATCTGTGCTGATACCAAGACACACCAACCCCCACACGTATATATGAGGACAGACATGACAACTGTTCCTCGTGATAATACCTTACAATATCCCGTAAGCCTAAGTCACGCTTTTCACAGTTTTGATAGGGGGATTGATAACATGCAATAAGACCCATGATTATTTTTAGACCGTCGGAAATAACCGATGGCCTGATTAGAGTAGTGTGGATGTGAAACCTTGACCTAGATAACACATCTCACACAGGTGACGCAGACGAAAGTACCTGACGCGAGTTATTTATGCGCACACACTCAACAAGTCTAAACTTAGCAATCCAAATCAGTAATGCATATAGACTATTCATTATGCCACATGAGTATGGCATGATTATCATGCAATTAACAGCGCCTGATAAGTTTGTGATATGGTTCTGTCCAAAGATGAAAGGTCGTCATTGACTGGTCCATATGTAACTCCCACTACTATGCTGGAATTACGGATACTGTATTACTGTTTATTAGCTTTTGTTGACCACCCGCTTGCACAATTTGCGCCTATTTGCATAATCAGCGGATCATAATATTGTTTGACACTTTTCATGATGATAACCAGAAACTTTTGAAGCTTTGACTTGGTGAGTAACTGCCGTCTTCACATATTGTAACTGTAAACAGGGTCGAAGGTACGCTCTGTTGACTACATTGCTAGTATATAAGATAGTTTAGGTAACGTGACAAGAAACTGAAAGCTTTCAAATGTTCGCCCAATCTCGTTGCTCTCAAGTAAAGTTTAAACCACTCATAATCATTCATTTTATTTTTTATGTCATTGTAGAATCAGAGAAAGACATCAGCTAAACTTTGCCAATAATTCAACTGTAAACATTTCCTAAATTAACCATTAATATCGGTCTATTTCAATAAACCTATCATTATTCCCATTTTTCTTCAATATACAATGAACTTTATATAACAAAAAGGCGGCCTCTCAGGTCTTGCGTATAAACTTAAAAACAACTTTCGAACTATGGGTAATGTTTCTTCGGGTCATTAAGAAATTACAAATGAAAAATAATATTCAAAATATATAACACTGTATCGAACTTTACAGACCCATCTTTCTTCGTACTCAAAAAATATCAGCTAAATCAGAAGTAAGGGTGTGCAGAGCGTTCAGAATTATCGTTCAATGAAGATATTCTTCAAAGTCACTAATAAACGATGTTTATTTTAGTTGCCAATATACGCCACCAATGAAATGGCATCATATTCGAATTTCGACATCAATTTAACAACTCGACATGGAAGAACAATAGATTACCGGTTCCAATTTCTTCAGAGTTCGTTATAAAGTGCAATGTTATCTTCTTGATTCGATTTTTCCAGTCGCTTCGCTAAACAATGCCATTGCCAGTTGTCCCACCACTCATATGTGGATCTCTATAGCACCAGGGTGGCTGATTCTCTCTCTCTCTCT
>LD348093.1:43608-54232 GCA_001465055.1 Ptychodera flava
CTCTCCAGCCTAGTCCGTTGATGACATGAGTTGGTTGTCGTATGGCCATGATTCCATCTCTGTTTGTTGAGCAAGTCATAATGCAATACCGTATATTGTTGCTTGATGTTGTGTTACCAGAATTTTTCCAAACGTACCTTGATTATACACCACGTGTCGCCACATTTTCTGTATCGCCAGCAATCTTATCATGGAATTAGCTTGTCGAGAGGTACCAAAACTATGCAACTACACAGGGACGCCATAAAGGTGATGTTGATGATTTTTATTGAAACGTATATATCAGAATCTACCCAACGAAAAATATACCGAGACCCAGGGTCTTTAAGACTGACAAAAGTCTAAGAGCTCCAGGTCAAAATCTCTAGTCTGCTTTTGCACATCAAAACTTGACATTACATCGAGAAATTTAAAGGCGTATCAGAACATGTAAAATACTCAACAGGAAGTCATCGTACGTTGGCTTAAAAGTAAGAAAACTACTTGAGTGGGTAAAAATTGAAATTCAAAAAAATACTCGATTTGGAGAAAGTCTTAAAGATTTACATGATTATTTTGATACTAAAGGATATCAATTAACTTTCATTAGTATTTATGGCATTCTCTAGAAGATAATACCGATATTGAAAACAATAGTAACTAAAGTTGCAACGTCAGGATTTGAGGAGCCTGAAGTCATTTGTATGTGCATAAGCTATTGTTTCATTCAAAGTTCATCTAAAGTGTTGACAAAATTAAAGTACCTATATCGTTGTCAAATTCTATTGTCTAAATAAAGTGCCCCATTCCTGTGACGGTATCATTGTCAATGTCAGTAAACATATCTTGTTCGTATTTAATAACCGCAGAAGTTGATGTTTATAAGTCTCCCTTCCTTATAATTTGAACACTACATAGCTGCATAGCATTTGAATTAAGGGGGAGACCCACATTCGCAGACACTTTTCTTTAACCTGATCTTTTACCATTAAAATGAATCTTTAACCCAACATGTAGTATATGTTTGGGTAGGTCGACAGTTGAAGATTATAAAAATTGTGAGAATATTTCAAAACCTGTTTGCATGTGTGTGTTTTGCTCAAAAATGTGTGTTTTTGAGTTTTTTCACTTAAAAAAGTGTAAGTACGAGAGGGTGATAGCAATTGGTGAGCCGTTTACTGCAATCGATAGCAGGGTAAGGTGTGTAAAAAACTGTGTCTTGGATTTTTGATACTCCGCTTTGTTTTTGCACAATTAGCCTTGAAAGTGAGAAGTGGTGGATTCTAAATAAATTAACGGCTTTTGTCCACGTTTGTCACGATATCTTTTGTTTTCGGAACATTATCGGAATTTTGAGACACGGTTTTGTAGAAACAGTCACTAACTACAACCTGTGCAAAGATAAGGCTAATCCGTCAACGCCGCGTCAAGTTACACTCTCCAGAAGTTGCGATACATTGCCAAAAACGGAACGGAGTAAATCGCAGAAATGTGTATGCGACCCTTGGAGTCGCACAAAGTCAGCTAAAATTCCGGTTCGCTCACATTTTCGGTGGAAATTCCCAGCCCATAATGAAGTACAGGACTTTTTACACAATTGTCTGAATTTGTGGTATGAATGAAATTATACATGACGTGAAAATTGGAAGAAAATGAACACTGAAACGGCCAGTTCGCGGCGTAAGCGTTAGGCTTTATTTACACAACTGTCATTCCGAGCTAAATCTGGGGATAATCTTCTTGCTAAATACAAACTAGCGTATTAACTGTGCACTGTAGTGTACCAGTTAAAATTTGATTATCAAGCGAAGAAATGGCTGGCAGCATATATACTTCGTAAAATTATGTGATTTTGCATGCCAAGTCCGTTGACATTGTGTTTTCCTCTCTTTTGGTTGCGCAATCGTCACCGCGTTTTCAGCTTCCTGCCTGGAGAGAGACACGTGACAATGAATTTACAATGTGGTACCTACCGACAAAGACGAATTCATTCAGATGCCGTGTTACGTACGTTAGCTTTTACGTTCCGTACTGCATATTGAAGTACGACCACAGTCCGCCTTGAACATGGCATGGAGCTAAAAACGGACAGCTACATGAACGCGGTTTCCGACCTCAGAAGCACCAGTGCCGGGCTAACTTTGTGTGCCATGTTAGAACCCATCGTTAGGCTAAACTATATATAACACCTGACAATATCTGGTATCTAAAACGATTTCCTAATAGAAAGATAAAAAGTTGGCGAAAAACTGAAATAAATCGATTCTGACACGAAACTTGAACAATTCTAAAAGCGACTTGTTTTGGCTTCGCGAGTGCCATGGAGGCGAGTACCTCAAACAGATGTGAATCTGTGACCACGCTGATATTAAACTGAATGCGTCATTCTAAAATCGCGACGGTCGAATTTTGTACAAGTAATGAAATGCGTGAACTTCAATCAAACAGTTGAATATCGCGTTGGCTGATGTGTGGAAACGAGCATTCGTCGTTCTCCGGTGGCGACTATCCGTTGACTATAATAGCGACGATAGACAGGCCAGCAGCACGCTGTTTTTCAGCGTGATTGAGTTTATCCACAGGAAAAAGTAGTTGCTGATTCGAAAAAAGCACGTTCATGGTTGTTTAATTTTTTTCAAGTTCATGGAAATTATTCTCTTATTTTCAATTTTGGCTTCTTTAAATTTATTGCATAAGTTTATAATTACCTAATAACAATTCAATCGCAATGATTTTAAAACTATACCGACATGAATTTGTGCTGTGAAATATCACATACTTTTCAATCGAGATTGATTTCGACCCTGGACTTCGACTCACTTCATGAGCAAGTCCGCCAATAAAAGTTCAGTTGATCGAGACAAATTATATATGCTCTATGATAAGCTCCGGTACAGATTGAAAAACAAATGCTGGGTCAACATTGTGTTTACATTGTAAATCACGGCATCATTCTAAACTGTACGTGCAATACTCGCATCACGTTCCCTCTGTGTCCGCATAGAATTTACAAAACAATAAGCGCTAAGCTCACGTTTCCAAACCGGGCAGAGCAGACACCAGCACGATTTTCTCGTTATAAAATTTCGAACTATTTGCATATCTCTAATTTCTACTGAGAGGAATGTTGCTCGCCCAACTGTCGAAACAAAAAGACGTCGCAACCATTTTCACAAAAAAGATAGAAAACTTGTGGTGACGTACAGAACGTAATCTTCATTGCATGCTTTGTAAACCTTAACCACCGGAGGGACGGTGGCGTAACGTAGCGGTAACAATTTTGGTTGCAGATGTTAAAAAATCATCTGACATTTTTATCATCAGTGGCAATTAGTTTGGAGCGGGATTAATTTTGAATGTCGGCCTTCATAAGGTGCAGACAAACATGTAAACTGTTATCAGAAAAAGACGTAATTTTTGGATTTTCGGAGTAGCCTAGTTTGATTTGGGCGGGGTCAGTTTTGAATGTCAGACTATACTTTTCATTGAGTCCACGTCATTTGTTAGCGGACACAAATGTACGTTTTGGTTTTCGGCGGCGATCATGACTAATTTTGAATGCTGGACTTTATTTAGCAAACATGTAAAGACAAAGACCTACTATTTGGATTTTCGGCCGTTATTTGTTTTGTAGGGGAACAGTTCTATTAAATACGTGTTATAGGAAAACGAGGTAAAAATTACGTAAACTACAATGTGCAGCCTCTCTGTTGTGCGCAAGATGTATCACCACTTTTTGTTCGAAGCTCAGTTTAGTGTTGAATGAGTAAGCGTTCTGCGTTACATTCCTCGCTTGCGACCATTTCCAGTTTACACCTTTTCAACGCATCGGAAACTGGAGTTTTAAGCCTGACTGTAACTCTGACAATTTTAACTGTTCTCTCATTCCCGGCCATATGCTTGATATTTCGCTTTTGTGGACCATGCTTTTGCAATCGACGGCTACCTTCAGCGTGTTCAGTAGCCACGACATATTTCCTGCCGGCAGCTGGGAAGAAGACTGACGCATGCGCACTCCTCCGGACAGAATTAGCGTAATCTACTTACGCTCTTGAGATAGCATTGACTAATCTGGAAACCGTTAAGACACAAGAAAAACACGGCACGCGAACTGGCCTACAATGTTCATTTTTGTTAAAATTTAACTCATTTCCAAGTATGTTATGGTTTCAAACTTATCGTCCACTCAAAGGCCATATTAGGCAGATTCAAAATTTACCATAAAACAAAAAATGACCAAAATCACTCAAGGAAGGTGGGTCTACCCCTTAACACACCAGTAACGATACTTGAGTTAATCAAGAAACCGCTCTCAAGTTCAAATGGCTTTGCATCACCCATGTTTGGTTGAATGTTTGTTATAAAATTAACAAATTTACAGACATGAAACTTAAGCATTTAATTTTACAATTGTAACGTGTGCAAACGGATGTGATACATCCGGTCACGCCAGATTTTGTCATTGAAAACTTTTCAACTTCCAATCTCATAATTGTAGTTGAAACCTCTATCATAAAATCCACAATATCTGTAACATCAGTTCACAATGGTGAAACCTTCTGACGTAATCTAAACATAGAGTGCAATTTCAATATAGCTTATCGGTGAAAGGAAAGGTCTTGAAACTCGCCTAAGAGATAAATCCATTCAAACCTTGTAGTTATCACCTTTCACATCTCCCAACTGAAAAACTCTACTTTGGCCTCATCTCCGTTTCATAGATCTCAACTGCCCTCTCTTAGCACACATTGAAAGCGACTGAATCACCTCCTTCTTGCCTGCCCACTTTGGCTATTCAAAGCTACTCACTGAGCAACAGAATAAAACAAAAGTTTACCCTTAGACCAGCCTGCAAATTGCTTGCGGACAAGTACATCATTAAACGCTGGTAACTTTGTTGACAAATGTGACGGTGGGTTAATCATTTGAAGTTTTTCATGATTTTTAATCTGTATATCAACGGCCGATATGCCCAGATTTCAGTTGGTCGACATAGCATACATATATATAGGGTGTTGTAATGAAAATCACATATGCAGCCTTTTTCAACAAGCGTCATGGTGGACTTCTACCAAGTAAAATGGGGTGGAAAGATTAAGAGAGTACAAGACACTGTGGTTGATATTATAGAACAAAAGAGAGGTTGTATCGCAATAAATTACCGCTACTCCTCCTTAAAGGCAAACAAAGACTTCTCTGAAACCATACTTTACATTTTTCATTCTACTGTACAGCTTGGTTTTTCCTGTTATCTTTTTAATGACAGGTTCAGAAGCTTTATTAAAAACGGTATTGCTAGGATTAACAAAGATGAATCACTATAAGTCATATTAAGAATTATATTTCCATGCCCTATCCGTCGCATTTTAATTGGTCGACCTGAACCATGTGACTGATCACAAATACACAGTAATGGTTTGTGTACACGTCCGTTAATATGAATGATAATATTAACATCGTATATTTACAGCTAAAACGTAAATTATGATTTGTAGAAAGATCAGAATCAATCACTAAAAAGATGAAGCACTTGTTGGCCAAGTTTGGACACTTTTTTCCAAAAATATCTGTAGATTTGCAAAATTTTACATCCCTTGTGATAGTGCATCGCGTATTGCACAAGTTCTAGAGCCCCGTTGTCTTTTGCGTTGAAAATTTCAGTAAATTTTGAGTTTTGTGTCGTTCGCTGATAATATAATTGAAACAACAGACACCGCCCTGACGATTAACGTTTATTTATGACCTCGGCGAGAGTAAAGCCAAGATTAACGGTCGTTAATGTCAGATTACCACGTGTCACATTCTGCACTAAAACTTCAGCTCTTCACAAGCGACAACATAAGTTTAATATCTTCCCTAAGTTTTACAGCAGTGAGCATAACATACCATTTGCTAAAATTTCTGAGTTGAATGTTGGTTATGTCTACCATGTTTATAACTGCTTGATGGCTAAGCGACCGCACGCAACATGGCTATCAATCCTACTGCTTGCGCTTCCATTCTTCTTTTGAGACTAGAATTTGTCAGCTTATCTTACACTGGATTTTTTGTCACTTTCGAGTGGGTGGATATTTGCCTACATCATAAATTCAAATAACAAGTATCGGGAACTGTCAGGGATCATTAAATATTTACTTGAGTAGTAAGAGTTCGCACAGATGACTTTTTCAGAGATGTTAAAAGCAACATGCTGTCTGATCTCCTTGGCTTTACAACAGTGTTGAAGAGACAAAATTACCTCAAGCTAGCACAGAATAATTGATAGTTTCTATGATTTTTTGGAGTAGTGTCTAGCAGGTAGTCAAATTGTAAGGGTGTCTTGCCAGTTTTCTTTTTTTGAACATTACGGCATGTGCGAAATTCTGACGACTATGTAACGTGACATTAAACTGGTCCAATAATCACTTCCATTCAAGCAAAGTTAAGTAGGACCATCTTGAACCATTAATAGTCAGTGGTGGTACCAGATGTACGGAATGAGTAAGTGTACCCTGCTAGCATGCTACACCCGTCAGGATTGGTCCCAAAATTGTCTAAATTGTATGCAGTGATACCGTATATGAATGACCGTAATAAGTGAAAGTTTGGAATGCTGTCGCTAATCATTTGAGTAACTAAAGTGTCGTATTTTGCCACAACGTCGTCATATCTCCATAATATCGTCATATCTATGTAACAACCGCCAAACGGTTTTTGCCATACAATGCCATGGCCGCTGTACCTCAGCTGGATGCGCATTTAAGTTCTGTATATTTTACAGGTAATTGATTCGCAGCTGTGACTTTTATTCAAACGCTGTCTGAAAATTCCAAGAGACATTTATTTTAGGATAGTCGATAAAGTTAACACCTTTCATGACACTTCTTGCAGCGACGTACACATATCTCGTGCAAAATAAGAAGTAAAGAAGGTGCGAGAAAGAGAAAGGTGATGCAAATATGTCACTGGCTAACAAGATGTGGAACCCATATCTTGTAGATGCAGAAGAAAATCTACCCATCGTTAATCATGAGGAATGAGGAAATAATCGTGATGTTTACTTGTCAGTAGGGGAACAGAGATCTGTAAACTGTCTTTCAATAAACAATAACATTTCACTACAGTACAAATACGTTGTCAGATGGTCCATGATGATAAAGTTTCGCTTCTCACAGAAGTACAGTGGAGTGTAGGTTTGGTTCAAGTCAGTGATTGTGTGAAATAAAGTCATTTCAGTAATGCTACCTTCTGTGTTGAAAGCTTTCACGGAGACGACCGCAATATGGTCCCACGCCGTCTTCTATGAGTTATATTGAGCTTGGCATATGCGAACTTTTAATGTGAACACTCTTGCATGCGCACATGCAGAGAAACGGGACTCAATGATCCCTTCGGTCATTCACCTGCAACTGGCCACAAGCAAGCTGAACTTAGCTGAACACTACTGTGACAATGAAGAACTTGTTATTGACACATGGGTACAACAGAAACACTGGAGAGGTTATCTGGCAATGTGGGAAGTTCGACCGACGCATTGCGCATACTTATAAAGTTAATTCAATATTACCATGGCAATTAGGTCGCTCGAATGTGGGACTACTGCTTTGGTATTCGTTGTCTTTTATTGAAAATAATCCTTGTTAATCCTCTTTTCATCAATATTTCTACTATTTTACATGGCCACCCGCTTAAAGAACACAATTCTGTAAATCAATTTGAAAACTCAATATCTTTTTATAAGTCAAAATAGTCTTGATTCATTTGTCCTGATCCGAGTATAACTCATTGCACTGCAGCTATCAGCTGTGGCTTCCAATGGTTACGTTTTGCAGCCAAGGACTCAAAGCGGCGCCCTCATCCTGACACTGATAGTGGGTTGGACTCACATGAATTGTGAACTTGTTAAATACACACTTCGTAGGCAGTTTTGCTTTCAGTAGTATTGATCAGGGATGCCATTGAGACAGGATCCCGAACTAACATGCTACTAAAGCGTGTCTGACATGGCTGGAATTCGTTTGACGAAGTTGGGTCTGTTTCTTGCAATTTGCATTCTTGCATCGGATCTGGTTAAAGGTAATAATCATTTAATTATCATTGAGTGTGAAAGAAAGATATATACTAAGGGATAGCAAATTTTCAGCGTCTTTGAAGTAACACATGAGTGAGACCACACAGTAAACAAATACGTTTAAGGGCAAGGATGAACCGTACTTTGTTCATTTGTTACTGTAAGTAATTGCTGTATTGCTATCATTATGTTGTCCCATAAGCACTTACTACGGGCAGTCATGCAAAAATTTTTTGCCGTTGATTTAAAAAAAAACAATTCTTTTATACAGGAACTGGGTAAGAGTCCGCAATTTTTAAAGACTTCAGACATTCCTGAAGGTGCAGGAACTTTTGGGCATGCATGGGGGGTGTGGAGGTCACCCTTTCATTTTTGCTGATCCAAATTATTAAGCCTTCAAGGATGATGTTTCAAAGAGTCCGCTATTTTTAAAGGCTTCAGACATTCGTAAAGGTGCAGGAACTCTTGGGCATGCGTTGTTGTTGTTGTTGGGGGGCGGGGGTTGCAGGTTGAGATGGAGGCTACCGTTGCATTTTCGCTGATCCAAATTATGAAGCTTTCAAGGATGATATTTCAATGATTTCTCTTTATTCGGTACGATCTATACCAGTCCTCTAGTCTTCTGTATCAAAACACTTCGATGTGCTGATAAGACCAACACTACAACCGTGTAGGTTCTTCATGTTACTGTACCTAGCCTTCAGTTCTGTAGCTATGGTAAAGTATCCATGACTATGTTGAGAAATGTTTGCAGAGATAGCTACTTCTTAAATCGTCGACAATAAAGACAGATTCCCAGCTTGTCAGCTCCTTCGAATCCTATTATCCTGTTTTTACACATATTTCTGATTCTTTCCGACGTGATTCATCTCTAACCAATCAAAGACAACCACATTTATATTGTTTCCCGCCAAAAGGGCTACATCACAGCCTGAAGTAAGCGTATGCTTATATACTATTACCCAGGATGCATCGCTCACTGCTGGAACTGTCGTCACTCAGCCACCTACTGATACATTATATTATTATAAATGTAGTACAATGTAGCTGTCAGTATTTAAACCTTCCCAAAAATAATTGATGAGCGAATGAATGCATAAATGCATGAACAAACGAACGAACAAACGAACGAACTAATGAAGGCATGAATGATTGAATATTTGAAAGGATGGAAAATGAATCGATTAATTAATTGAGAAATCAGTCAACAAATAAATCGCTCGGTGAATGAATGAATGAATGAATAAATGAATGGATAGATGGATGAATTAATTAATTAATTAAGTGATTAACTGAGCGATTCATTGGGTTATTGATTCTGTTATTAATTATGTCATAGTTGAACAGGCTGGAGCTGAAAGGATTATTTTCAAATTTCCTCTTAGACATACTATAAATATACTCAAAAATAACTAGGAAGAGAACAAGTATAGCTATAAAGTGACTCTTGTAAAGAAATAACGCAAGAGTTATTGATTTTGTAATTTAAATTGGTTTTTTTTTGGTAGACGGAAAGAAAGTTCACATTGTTTGTCAGAAAGGTGTAAAAGCACAGTTGTCAATCATTATTTATCATTGGTAATATTTAAATTCAGTTACAACGATGTGTCTCTTACTTGTCTTTTAGCAGAGTGATTTGGTACTCTAAGTTGTATTTGTGTATAACTTGTTGCAAATACGGAGCAAATGATGGTTTCCTTTTATTCATTTTTTTTGAATAAATGTAATCTTAAGTATGGGATATTATGAATAACTGGAGCATTTGTGTTCTCCAAAGATGTGCATCACAAAGGCTAGATCTCAAAACAAGAAAAATAGACTCTTTGTAGAAATTACAACACACATCCAAGAAGAGACGGAAACCTGTTTAAAAGGCAATTTTCTTAATTAAAACAGCGCATAAATACATTTGAGTGACTGGTATGGGGTTTACAGACTTTGCTAAAACAGTTTTGTAAAAATGTCCTCTCCTATATGTTGCAAATAATTTGGATTTGTCAGTCTTAACACAACAAAGGTACCGTATATCTCAATATATTTGTATTTGTTTCTTTTATAGGTGGTGCGCCAAGAAACGTAGAATATGATTGCCTTAATTTGAATTGCACTGTGACCTGGGATCCACCTGCTAACAACAGTGACAATGACATCGTATTTTACACAATATTATATCAGGAGTAAGTATTTTGCGGTTTTTTCGAAATGAAAGTTGTTAGAATGCTATAAATACTCCATACAGTGAACATGTTGTGGTCATTAAGTGTCAGTAAGTGTTAGGAAATTTTGGGTAAATGTTTTCTTAGTGCCAAAGCATGCACTGTGACCCTGGGTTATTTCTTGATTTCGAAAGGGAGTAATGGAGAGTTTGAGCAAAGTTTAAATATTTCAACTTCTAGGCGCAAACTAGTATGAGCAGTAGTCAGGAGCTGAAGTTTAATCTTGTTACTTAATAAATAGCTATAATTCCAATAATATTAACGTCTGCATATCTATTATAGTAATAGAAACATGCACTGAACTGTAGCCTCAGTATCTAAAAAAACATGCTACCCATTAGGCCAAAAAAAAAAAAGAAATGTTTCTGGTCAGGCCTTT
>LD348093.1:55245-68505 GCA_001465055.1 Ptychodera flava
CGTAGCGGGACCGCTATGGCCTGGGGATAACACTGAGTTTTGTAGTTTTATCAATATAGTAACATTTAAACTGTTCATGCAGTCACTGATCATGTGCCCCAAAGAACTTTCTTTCTCTTCAGCCGTTTTGGTTTGGTGTTATAGTAATCAGTATGTAGTTTGCCACAGCCGCCGGCCTCAAACCAGGAAAAAAAAGGGTGACGCGCTGTTGTTCAAGTGACGCGCGCGCTGACCAGAAACATTTCATTTTTTTTTTTTTGGCCTTAAAAGTAGCCGGGTAAAGTTTATTAACTCTAACTCTATAGCAGGAAGTTGATAAACCATAAAAGATCAAAATCTCGAAACTGCTACTATAGCGCAATTATGGCACAACACTTATTATAAACAAAATCTTTGACATATCTATAGCCTTCCCAAAATTTTTCTAAAATAGAATATGGTGGATGTCATCATGTTTCAGGTTCTATGATCAGTTCGTGTTCTCTCTTAATTTAGAGATGTATTTTGGAGCACTGCGCCTGCGCAGATTCATATTTGCATAAGCGACCCGTTCAACACGAAAATGGATTTTTCTCAGGACACGCGTCCCGCACCGGGTGCTTTCGGCTCTTTTGTAAAGACGATGGAGAGACATATTCGGGTCAAGCTTGGAAGCAGAAACAGTTTGGACTTTCAGTTAACGTCATGGCTACCAGCGAGGATGGAAAGTTCGGAATTCCGGTAGATTTTATGCAATACTTTCAGCGGTCCTCTCAGGGTTTCCGCCATGTTGTTTCTGTCAGAATATCCATGATTTCATTCAGCTATATTCAAATCCATCGTACAGTGTCTTTTTTGGCCGATTTTTTCATCCCACGTGAACAAAACTGTCGATGAACAATTTGTGGACACAAAGGCCAGCATTTTATGGCCGTTGCGCCATGGGGGACATCGGGGGACACTCGACATTTCCTTACATGCATCGCGGCCTACTTCTATTCCGGGAAATTCCGACGTTTTAGCTTTGTATACATACCAAGAATATAACGATCTTATGCATGGCGACTTGTAGAACAGCCCGCGAAGGAATTCTTTTAGTGAAAAAAATACACCCTTCAATTGTCCACAATTTCATCCCAGTGTTCAGCTGCGTCAAGTGGTAGCCCTGCGTACAATGGTGTGTGTTCCCGGCGCTATACGGCCTCCCATCCGTGTAACGCCAGGAACATACAGCGTTGTACGCAGGGCCGGCTACGTCAAGTGGCAGAATACGAATTGAATCAAGTCAGTGGGTACGTACCGCACTTTAGATGGGTTCAAACTTAAACTGAGTTCGATGTTAAGTGATAAGAGGGGAAATACACCATTATGAATATTTAGAATTTTGATCCCATTTTAAAATAAATGTTGCATGTATCAGATATTGTAGAGTACAATAACAAATTGTGTTATAGAGAGTCAAAGAATTTTGATGTTAGGGTTGCCCAGCATTTATAATAAGTTTTTTGCTTTTGAGATGATATATGTATTGGGTCACATGGGTAGGTAACCTGGCCCTGTGATTTGTCAATTTGGTGATGCATCTTACAGGTCTGCAGTTTGGGTATTTCTACAAGAGATACTTTGAATTTAGTCAGTATTGTTATTCGAGTAATTCTGTATTGCTTTTCATGACTGAGGGTCTGAATTAAAAAAGACACTAAAAAGACACTACTAAGTCATATTGCAGTATCTTTATTATATTTCACAACACCATGAACATGTATACAATATAAGTATTATATTTTTCAAATAAATACTCTTGCAGTAAATAAATGTTTCTCTGTCTTGTTTTTGTAGTACTTTATAGAGCTGTATGGACAGTCCTGTTGAGTAACTAACTATGAGTGATATGCTGCTGACATGTGTCTTTTATATTAACCTAAGAACAAATGCTTTCATTGCACCGTGCAAAAAATATAATGATGATAAAAAATAAGAACAAAACCGAAAGAAAACCCTCAAACTAGGTTGTTTTTGGAGGAAATAGTTTTCCCCAAAACAAGAGCAAAATCAAAACAACCTGAAAATCAGCCTATAAGCTTGACTAGACAAACGTTATAATGCACATGAAGCAAATTTATTTAGGCAAATTTTATCATCCTGGTGTCGTACGTCTGACTAAAATTTCTCTTCAATTGGTTTCCTTCCATTAGTCCGGATCCTCCCAACCTCTTTATGGCGAGACTCCTTTGGCGTCGTTGGCGTGTAGCAAATGACTGAGGGGAAGGGAAATTAAATATAGTTTTAGAAACCTACGCCCGTTGTGGAAGCCTAGCCCCCGAGGGTCATTGCGGAAGTTTAGGTTTTTAACGATCACTTTTGACGTACCTCTACAGACTAAAGTACAGTCGTCCATCGGAGCATCAACGTACGTTCACCGTAGGCGATGGCGGAAGAAGTTTCTACCTCCATGCAGCATCATATTTATAATTATAAGCGATACACAGCTCCATGGCAATATATTCGAAATGATCAACAACGACAGGCAGGGAGGGACAAACAGTCGACGGTACAATGGCGAAGTTTAACACCAAAACAAATACAACTGCCGTGCATGCAAACATGAAATACAAATCCGGGCAGTGGGCTCTGCGTCGCAGGGTACCGGCGTTATGTGGCCTCAACGCCGGTAACACACACAGCCCTGCCACGCAGGCCTTGCATAGTGCTCCCAGGAAAGTTAAGAATGAAGCGCTGGTTCCACAAATTTATCATGGGATCACTGTAAAGAGGTATATTTACCGTTGATTGCTGATCAATTGTAACTGTGGACCTGATTCCGCAAGTTTACCGTATACAGCAGAAGCTTCCAAAGGAGTACACACGGTGTAGACAGTCAGGCAGAAAACTTAGCGCGATCCGCGCGATCGGAGCGTGCTCTGACCTTTGACATTTAGGTACGATCAACTTCCTGCTCTACGCACGCGCAACAAAGGGTCAACGGGTCAAAACGTTACTGCGAGTGCGCATAATACATCTCTAAATTAAGAGAGAACACGAACTGATGATCTAACAAATGCACTTCTAAGTTAAGTTACGTATAATTGTCATGTTGTTACTAGCGCTAATTCATTGTGATTTCCTTTTAAAAAAATAATTTTATTCGTAAGTGTGCTTGATGTTGTATGTTTCTTATTGTTGTAAAAATTTCCAGTGTAATATAATGTAAATTTACCAAACTCGCATAGCGAATGTGCAACCTGAGTAATGTTATAACTCATTTTCATAACACTTGGTGTGTACAAATACGAAGTCAAAGCAAATAATTTAAATAATTATAGAAAATTATAAAGCCTCCAAAGTGGTTTCACGTTTCAAATTCGGGTGCGCTGGTTCCAAACGGTATTTTAAAATGTTTGTTTTTTATCTGGCTTTCAGACAGTCGAAGTTACATTATGGCAACTGGATACAAAAACCAGAATGTACCAACACATCACTCACATTCTGCCACTTAGGAGCAGACATTGATAACCTTATTGGCATTTGGTATGTGAGAGTAAAGGCTGCCAGGGAGGGCCTACATTACAATAACTCATTCACAGAAGTCAGCTTTAATCCATATTTTGATGGTAAGATGTATCCCTTTTTATATTCTGTATTTATTACTCTTCTACTATTCATATCAGGAGTTCTAATAGTTCATCACAGATCTGGATAAAAATGTCTGACCAAAGATTTGCCAAGAGGAACTTTTTGTATGGTTACATAGGAGGAAATCAAAATACTGTCCAAGAATACTAGTTAGACCCGGAACACCAAATTCGTACTACAAACATGTCGACAGGTTACCTCTGATTTCATCCGCAGTTTGTTGATTGATATTTACACATGTCAATCAAAACGCGGCTGATGAAGACCTAGTGAACTGATTGAATTATTCGAAGTACTTATTTGGTATTCTTAGTCCACAATTGAATTAGGGGACAAAAACAAGAAAACGAATTCACTTTTAGATTTGTGTCAGCTGAATTTGTCTACATGGTAATGATTTCATAAAGGATACAATCAACAGGAACTTCGGACGGTTTCTCAATCAAAGAATCTATCTGGTCAAGTTAAGAAACAAATGCAGGATAGAAAGCTACAAAAAGTGCTGAATGAAATTCCATGTTCACTTTTTTTAAAAGGTTAAGTACTGCATGAACCTCTCGATGGATTAATACACTCGTTTTTGTTCTTTCTATGAAAATGACCTTGACTGTATTACATGTTCTATGTACAGCTAGTGTAGTTTAGTGAAGTCTTATTGCTTCTGTCAATAAACTTCTGTCAACAAAGGCCTTGACATTTATTGACATTGCGCGTAGTATTGTGTAAGGGTTTTGAGACTTAATTTGTAACTATTAAAAGTCTGAGCTGAAATCTGTAATAAGTATACCAAATATCTATATATTTCCGGTGAACAGAAAGCTACCCTGTACTATCTACGCAAAAATAAAAATGAAATTAAATATTTCGACATTAGTAGGTCAACAAATATGATAGAAAATAGCCTACAATTTAATTATTTTTGTTAGTTTGCTGTCTAGTAGACTAAGTCTAAATTTGAACTTCAGACACAGATGTAATACATATGAAGTGCTTAAAGAAATATTTTACGTGGGTCAAAGTAGCTTCACACGCTGTTGGGTACCACTTATTTAAGATGTAAACATACCAATTATTATATTTGAATACATGAACCTTTAACTTACTTTATGAAGATTTTTCCATTTAAAACATACATTAACATGAGTGAAAAACGTTGAAACTCAAAACAGTACCGTTGAATAAATACTATGTATTTCCTTTAATTATTCACACATTGTTCTTGCAGCCACACTTGGAGCAGCAGAGATCACAAATATCTCTACAACAAATCGATCTATTTATCTTCGTTGGCTGTCACCTCACATACCCTATTATCATTCCAATGGAATTCAAAAGCGCATGACAGACTACTTCACTATTGAGTATTATATAACGTACTGCGTTCCTTCTGAGCCAAGTTCATGTGTAAGTATTCTTATGAGTCCGCTACAAACTGTATCATGATACTATCGCACTTAATCTTATCTCTCGTTTTGCAATATGTGTATGACAAGGTAATCGTACGGCCGAGAAATAATGTATGCATGCGGGCGCAGAGTTTCGTAGGTTCAAGGCCAACTTAGATCCCAAAATGTCTGAAAAATAGCGTTTTGTTGGATTAGGCCAAAAAATGAATTGTACTGTTCAGATAATATGGTTTTCAAAGATAGGGTAGGTAGATTGGCAGGAAGTTTTTTCCAAAATATTTTTGTATTAAAATATGCATTTTTAAGTGTTCATGGCGGTAAAGCACTGGCCACATCATTTCTAGAAAGATGCATCATACATATCAAAGAAATAAAACATAAAAGACATCCTCGTTCAAGTAAAACTCAGATGCCAAGTAACGAAAGAGTGATTTTACGGTTTTTTGCTCACGTGTGTGAACACGTGGGCTAATGTCATAGCGATGTCTGTCTGTCTGTCCTTGTGTGTGTGTGTGTGAGTGTGTGTGTGTGTGTGTGTGTGTGTGTGTGTGTGTGTGTGTGTCTGCCTGTTTACACTATAACTCAAAAACGCCTGAACGGATTCAAGTCAGATTTGGTACACAGGTACCATATGCTACTTGCAAGAACTGATTAGATTTTGGTTAGTGTGGCTTGCATATTAATGAAGTTATGCAATATTGTTTTTTTCCGTACAATGGTTTCCCTATGGAGACGGTAATGACAGAGTAGACATATATCAAGAAATACTGCGCAAAATTTCATGAAACGTTTCTGAGATGACAATCTCAGAACATTATACTGATACTGAGAGTGTCATGTCAATTACCTGCCCATTTGCATATTTAATGAACTTTTGTTATCAATTACATAACTCTGAAATTCCTGCACCAAACTTGATGATACTTGCAACAAATATTGATCTGATATCTGACAACACACATTGCAGTTTACAAGCTTTCCTCCGACATTGTCATGAAAATCATAGTCTAACAATAGAGTTGTGCTATAAGGTCTTGTTTCGTGCGTACAGTGGCAAAGCTTAATTACACTGCACAGATCAATCAACCAAATCAACCAATCAAATGGATTTATAGAGCCAAACTCCAGAACGCAGTGATCAATGGCGCTATATAGAGTTGTTGTTATGGTTGTTCAGTGTGCTGTACTGAACATAAAAGTTTTGATGTTCTTCTTAACAGTATTACGAGTGAGTGACTGACGCACTTCAAATGGACCATTGTTCCAGGTGAGCGTGTGTGTGTGTGGCAGGGTGAGTGAGAAAGCATGACTTCCATAGGTTTTGCGGTTACTCCGTAATACGTGAAACAGACTTTTTTCATCAGATAGGTGAATCGTTGAGATCGATCAAGTCCGATATGTATAGGCAGGAGTATTATTGTTCAGCGCCTTCTAGGTGACGAGGAAGATCTTATACTTGGTTCTGGTGTGTACCGGTAACCAGTGCAGTTCCTTGAGAATGAGAGTGGCTTGGTCAGACCTTTGCGTGGGAGACAAAAGTCTGGTCACAGAGTTCTGGGTACGCTGAAGTGGAAGAATTTTAGCTGATGATAAACCACACGGGAAGAATTACAGTAAACTAGCTTTGATGTGACCAGGGCATGAAGCAGCAACAAATTTCCTTGGTTAGATGTTGGCGAATATTGCTTATTTGACAGAGATTGTTGTAAATTTAATGTCATGTCATGTTCATGTGCTTACATAGAGTGTAGTTTCATAAATATCACGTCCATATTTCTTGCAGAGTTTACAATTTCAAAAGAACAAGATCAAATGCTCATGTGGTCTGTAAGACAAGGCACGGTCCCTCTGTTATGGGACCTAGATGAGGTGATTTGTTGAGCTAAGATCGTTTTACAAGAATTTCGTCTTTTTAACCCTCATCTGTTAACTCTGGATAGGAGTCAGACCGGGAGAAAAACTAGTAGAGTTGATTTTCATCGGCATATTAGTGAAAGCTGATATTGCGGCGTCGAATAAGCTGAGCAAGTGCGTGGTTGGATGTAAATGCAGAAAAAGGGTGGCAGAACAAGGGTGGACCCGGCACTTAACACTATGGTACTCTATATTGAAGTTGTTGAGATTCTGATATCCAGCCATGTACGGATATAGACTGTTGTCTGTTCTTTAGACATGATGAAAACCATTGCATGGGAGTTTGGTTATGCCTAGCTTTGGCCTTGTGTTGAGTAAATCGTGATCAATAGTGTCAGAAGCAGCAGAGATATCGAAGAGAATCATGTGAACGCATTGGCTAGCACACGGTACCATACAAATATCGTATAATGAGCTCTGTTTCACAGCTGTGGTATTGTTATGATACGCTGATTGAAGTGATTCTAGCAGTGAGTTGGCAGGAAAATATGTTAACTTATGTGCTACTATCTTTTTGATGACTTTTAATAGAAATGGTAGCTTGAAAAGGGGTCTGTAATTCTTAAACATATCCTTGTCAAGTGATAGTTTCTTGAGGTTTGGTGTGAAAATAACATTTTTGAGTGAATCATTAACAGTATCGGGCGTGAGAGATAAGTTGATGGTCTGAGCTGTATGGATAGGGTCAAGTGAGCATGTTTCGGATGGTCTCTTTGAAATAACGTATGTGGCACATGATAATAGAATATAGTATATAAGTGTCCAGAAATTCGATATCAGCTTATCTTACTCGAAATTTATTGCGTGCATACATCTTAAGTGGTACACAGCGTCCATCTTTAGTAAAAGTGATCTGCTGAATGAGCAAAACGATCTAAATAAATTTGAAATGGTCGAGCATCGAAAGCTCAAGATTTACTGATCCAATGGCATTGGCATCTAGCTGTATAAATTTATAGGGTCGTCCTGGCAAAAATTAGTGCAAAGTAGGTTCCAAGGTATAACGTCATTCAAGTCCGTTGAAGTAATGATGAAATTTACTTATTTCATTAATTTCGTTGGAAGTTTTTTTACAATAGTTGTTTTCATTTTGTCAGTTCACTTTCACGGCACAGCACGGCCAGCGTTTGTTGCTGTGGTGTTGACAATTAGCCGAGCTGCGATATTAAAGTAAACTGATGGCATGATGATAGTGTAAGCATTAAACATGTATAACCATCGGCCATTGTCTAACGAACACTAAAGATAGATCAATTTGAACTTGAGCAAGTGGGTTAAAAAGCCAATTCTTAGTTGTATTCGAGAAAGTTTAAAGATAGCCTAATTTAAAAAAAAAGCAAAACCGTAGGCAAAGCAAACAATGCAACAATGGTGCGTTGACCACAGTGTAATTAAAACCACGTTAAGATATGTCGATAAAAGTAAGTGTCTTTCTTTTCTTTCATTTCACCTCTTTAATGTAGTTTCTTCGCCGTCCATTTTCTATAGAACACGCAGTTGCTAGTGCGACATTTTATTCCAAAGTCGGCTTTAGAGGTCTGTACGAGTTATAACTATATACCTCGAGCGAATTCTGCGTTATTCTGTCGGGATTCGCCCGTTCATTTTAACATTTCGTTACCGTATCACATTTTGGTACACATCGCGTCAAATATATGGTCATTTTTATTGGATTGCGTAAGTCTGACTGTTATTGCTTGTGTTGTTATGATATCAAACTAGATGAGAACTGAATGTGCTCACGTGTTTTATAAGAGGTTCATTAATAGCAGTACTCTTCACAGAACAATCACATATCTGTTATATCATGATATGTAGCAGGTTTCATCAACTTTCGCACAGGAGTCTCAGGCTTTATTTAATATGCATTTAAGCTGTGCATTAACTTGACACTGCTCAATGCTTCATGGGACAATTAGATATCTATCAATTCAATATATGTAGCACGTTTCATCAAATTAAATGCTGTAATTTTAGAGTAATATAACTAATTACAAGGTTCATTAAATATTCAAATCAACCCTTAATTGACACTTCTCAATGTTTCATAGCACAATTAGATATTTATCAGGTCAATATCTGTAGCAGGTTTCACCAAATTTGGTGCCATAATTTAAGAGTTATATACCTAATTACAAAATTTATAATATATGTAAATGAACCCTTCACGCTACTAAAAGCTCTATAACACAGTCAGATATTTGTCGGATCAGTATCTGCAGCAGATTTCATCAAATGTGGTGCATTTATTTCGGAGTAATATCACTAATTACAAAACTTCAAAAAATATGCAAATGAGCTATTCATTAACTTGACACTGCCAAATGCTTCTCAGTACAATTACATATTTATCAGATCAATGTCTGTAGCAGGTTTCATGGAATTGGGTATCATAATTTTAGAGTTTCATACCTAATTACAAAATCCATCAAATATGTAAATGAACCCTAAATTAACTTCACACTACTAAATGCTTTACACCAAAGGTAGATATCTGTCGGATCAGTATCTGCAGCACATTTTATCAAATTTGGTGCAGTTATTTTGGAGTTATATGACTAATTACAAAACTTCATAAACTATGCAAATGAGCAATTTTATTTCCTTAACACTGCCAAATGCTTTCAAGTACAATTAGATATATATCAGATCAATATTTGTTGCATGTATCATCAAATTTGGTGCAGGAAATTCTGAGTTATATCACCAAATACAACATGCATTAAATATGCAAATGAGAAGGTAATTTCCATGACATTCACAGCATCATCATAATATTCTGAGAATGTCATCTGTGAAAAGTTTCATGGAATGTTTTGCAGTATTTCTTGATTTATGTCGACACTGTCATTCTTGTCTCCATAGGGAAACCATTATATGTGAAAAATTGATATGTCATAACTTCATAAATATGCAAGCCACACTAACCAAAATCTACTTCTTGCAAGTAGCATATGGTACCTGTGTACCAAACCTGACTTGAATCCGTTCAGGCGTTTTTGAGTTATCGTGTATACAGACAGACAGACAGACACACACACACTCACACACAAACGTCCAGACAGACAGACATCGCTATGACATTAACTCACCTGTTAACGCATGTGAGCTAAACAATACTTTCATGAAAATACTGGTCTGGTTCCTTGTCTTATTCTGTCGCAGGGTACCTGTGCTTATGAAAGGTGTCTTGTATACGGCAGCAATGTAAGAATTGTGTCATTTGACGACACAGGCTCTCTGTCAGAAGAATCATGCAACAATTTGTTCATGGATTAGAATAATATCTAAGGAGATTGGCCAAGCACATTGTTGGTCTGCTCTGTCCAATTCTCGATATGGTGTGCTCCTTCAACAGTTTATTTTGATATAGTACATCACTTGTCTGGTCTGTCCTGTATATGGATATGGATCGTGCACACAGTTTGTTCAAACTGTATACAGTTTTGACGTAAAGCGGAGTTGGCATCGTCAAGAAACCCTTAATAGGAAAACTGCACACCGATCATATTGCAAAATGAAGCTGGCCAATTACAGTCACGGACAGAATGTCTTTTACCGCATCCCTGAATAGCAGCATTGTCATGAGCCCAGTACAAATTGTGGTAGATATAGAATAGGTTACTAGTGCGTGTTTGAAACACATTATCTTAGGCTATTTCTTGGATTGTGATGATTTTGTTTATAATAGTTTATCCTTGTTATACTGACACTGTAGCCGCTTGCACAAAGGACGTCATATGCTGTTCAATCAACGACGGAATGTGGCAGCACTTTTTGTGATCATTAATTTATTTTTTAAAACACATGCGTTCATTTATCTAAATTTTTAAGATTGTTATTTGAACAATATTTTATACAATTTGAAATAGTACATTGGATTGTAATTGATTCTCTTTGACCCTAATACCGATTTTGCAGCTCTCGATCGTTTCTGCCGTATTATCGATGTTGACAAAATCCGAATGATTGCTTTACTAATTAATGCTGCTTTCCCAGATCCATGTTAGCCAAAATATAATTTGCATTATATTGTCTTTTAAGCTGCTCGATAGTTACAAATCTTTTGCTTTGGCTTATTTATATTGATGCACACTAGATTGAGAGACATTTTTGTCCTTATAGATTGATGTTACAACAGGCTATTCAGAATTTGTGACTCTCAGTGAGGGAATATTACCGTTGACTACGTATGAAATAACGTTGCAGGGAAACATTCTATACCAGGATAACGGCGATCCTGTAAGAGTGACAGTAACGACCGATGAAGAAGGTGAGCAAAAAAATCATCCTTGATATGACATTGAAGTAGGAAACGTCCTTTGTAGCTATATATTTTGTGCCGAATTTGAAAACAAAGCATAATCATGAATAGATTTCTAATGGGTCATTTCTGTAAGCCTCCTCTGACGTAATCACGAAAGAATTACTTGTAAGTCTGTGTAAAAAGGTGTATAGCCCCTATTAATCCTGCTTTTGTATATATGTACTAGCACTATTTTTCATCACATAGAAATAATTAGCTCATAAGAGAGTGTTCAGAATTTACTTCCAAGCGGGATCCTGGAGGATTTCCTTTTTTCCTTGTGATTTTTTCCATGCCCCAACCTGGTTTATTATGGAAAAAAATATCTATGCCCCGCTAACATTTCGTGGGTTTTTCCATGACCCCCCCCCTCCCAAAATATATACATGCACGCTTACACACCGTGACATATACAGTCTGTCAAATTTATCACACTTTATAGGAACAATACAGTGGAAAAATACGGAATAATATAACAAAACATTTCGGAGTTACAATTAAGGGACCATAAGTTGCCATTAAACATGAATACTTCTGTCCTTATGTCCACTATAAATGATCCATTTTATAGCTCTTTTCTTGATTATTTTGATGATTACTTTGTCCTAGATGTTATGTTATATCAGTGGATTATATCAAATACTTTGGTTGTAAATATTGCCAAGTTGTTTTTAACATTACAATAATAATTTTAATATTACAACAAAGGATGACCATAATAAGTTGCCTAGCTTATACTGGATACCAAAGCTCCACAAAACACCTTACAAAGCTAGGTTTATCGCAGGATCTTCAAAATGTTCAACAACAGAGTTATCGAAGATACTGACTTCTGTTCTTTGTACTGTTAAACGGGGACTTCAATCATACTGTGATGTTGTCTTTTCTCGGAGTGGTATAAATCAAATTTGGATATTAAAAAATTCGAGAGAACTCTTGGAAAATTTGAAATCAAGATCTGTTTCAAAAATAACATCTATTAAAACTTTCGATTTTTCCACATTGTATACCACAATACCACATGATAAATTGAAAGAGCGCTTGAAAAACATCATCAACCAAGCATTTTTCTACAAAAACGGTTCACGCCGTTACAAATATGTGGTATTAGGGTATAATTCTACATATTTTGTTAAAAATACAACTAACGCTAAAGTGTTTTATACCGAGAAAGACATTATCAGTATGCTTGATTTCCTCATTGACAACATATTTGTTGAATTTGGAGGACACATTTTCCAACAGTGTATAGGAATTCCCATGGGCACTAACTGTGCTCCCTTACTTGCCGACTTATTTCTGTTCTCATACGAGGCAGAATTTATCCAGAACCTTATCAAGCAGAAAAAGGTCTCTGTAGCTCGTACTTTCAACCGTACATTTAGATACATAGACGATGTTATTTCATTGAATAACTCTGAATTCAGTAAATATCTCGCTATAATTTATCCTCCAGAATTGGAGATTAAAGAGACTACAGAAACGGCCTCTTCTGCTTCATATCTGGACATTTTACTTGAATTTGACTCTAATGGTCACCTTTCTACTAGGCTATATGACAAGAGAGATGATTTCAACTTTAGTATACTTAATTTTCACACCTCATCAGTAATATTCCACTCTCACCTGCTTATGGGGTATACATTTCCCAGCTTATTCGATACGCAAGAGCATGCAGTTCATATGGTGATTTTGTAGAGAGACATGGCCATCTCTCTTTCAAACTGTTAAATCAAGGTTACACCAGAGCAAGACTTGTCTCTACATTCAAACGCTTTTTTGGCAGGTATCACAAGCTGGTTGATAAATATGATATCTCTCTTCGACAAATGATCACTGATGGCATCGGTGACATGGGGCCTTAGTTAGTGACCACAACCTATCTGATACGGATAGTTTTCAATCGGATTCGAACCCACAACATACGGCATCAGTCGCCTAGCTGAGAGGCCTGAGACAGAACCAGTCGGCTAAATCTCTACTCCCAAAAAAGAGTGGTTCAATAGCCGGCTAAGTTGTTAC